>JAPMOR010099804.1:135296-158844 GCA_026543865.1 Argiope aurantia
CTTAATATAATCCATTATTCTCTTAATTTCTATTTTCTTTTATTCGAAGTAATTTGTAAATGGGATTAAATATTCAGAATATCATATTAACCTTAATCAAAAACCAATATGTCGTATTACGATTGTTCCGATGCCATTCAATTTCAAATAATTGCAAATTATTTAAAAATAACAGATGGTTTTTTATAATTTCGTGTTTCCGAAAGAGCGGATGGCTCCTTTAAATGGATAATGCTCAAGTAATTTACGTCTTGAAATAAAATATATAGATAAAAATAAAAAAAGCACACATGAAATTATTAAAACAATGGAAATGTGAATAAAATAAAATATAAATATCTCTTTATTTATTAAGAGGAATGTGTATATGAGATGCTTTAAGGCCAGACAGTTTCATTGTCACACTTAACAGATATATATTCTAAAGGTTAGAAAAGTGTACCATGGAATTTAATACAAATTTTTCATATAAATTTCATTTTCCTAAAAGTTTGATTATAAATTTAATTAATTATATATCAAGAGGAAATTTTCGAGATAATTCCCAAAAATATTACAATACATATCTTAACCTAATTAATTTTTTTAATGTGATATAAAAGTTTTTGCCATATAATTCTTTCTATTTTGAATCAATTTTTTTAAATAACGTTATAACCTTATTTATACAATTTATTATTGAAATGAATCTAAAATCGTTTTCATTTTTACTGTTAATATTTCATATTGATTTTTTGCCATTATAGATGATGAAGTCATGAATTTTTAACATATTTTTCCGGGATAAGGAAAAAAATAAAACTCTCATTAAAAATGTTTTGAAATTTGGTTGTAGATAGAATTAAGGCTTACTATGAAAATCAAGCAAAGGCAAAATTTTTTTTTATGTTAACGCCTTTTTAAACGCATTTTTTACCTCCTATTTTTTACCTCCATTTTTTACCTCCGATTAAATATATAAAGATGGAGATAGAAAAGTATGTAACGCAATAACGAATTAAGCCACATAAAGCATGAAAAATAATTTTAATTTTATATCTTTCAAAATTTTAAGCTTATAAATATTTTACTGACGAAGCCATCAAGTTAAACATATTTAAATGCAATTTTTAGCAATTATTAATAAAAAATTATTAAGAAAATGAAATGTGTCTGCAAAGGTGGCTAGTTATTCAATAAAATTGAAATTTATTTCAAACTTCCAAAAATTCTCAACAATAAATTAAAGTTCGTTCGAAATTCACCGTACATTTCCTTAACCTTATTAGATTCTCAATACAGAAAAAATCTCTACTAGAGAAAATACCCTGAAAAAAAACTAATAGAAATAACTTCACACGAAATGTAATTTAATGCAACAATGTATAACTATTAATATTTCCTGTTCAACTGAAAAATAACAAATAATCTTAATGCCCTTATGCCTGACACCAGTTTTTACGAATCACACAAGAAAGTGTAATAGGTGTTGTGCCAAGATTTATAGTGACAAATAAATGGTATTAGGAATAGTAGAAAGGCATAAAAAATAATTATTAAGTCTCTGATCTAACTGAAATAATCTATTTTCATCTTTGATTTATTATGCTATATAGGTGGAATACAAAAAGAACAAAAATAATTTGGTTCTTAGAGCATTCATCGATTATTTGCAATGTTTTCCCTCTCACTTTTTAAGAGGTGTTGTAATCCTGTGTTTGATCAAATATTCTAGTAGAATATACCAAATTTCTAAAATAAAATTGCATTCACATTTGCTACTTTCCTAGCAATTAATTTTATATTTGAAAAGAAAGCATTAAATTCAGAGAACTTTTTATGTTACTCTTATTTTCTGTGAGTAAAAATGTAAACCAATAATATAACATTAAAATGTAAACAAATAGAATATACCTAATTTCTAAAATAAAAATGCCTTCACTTTTACTACTTTTCTGACAATGAATTTTATACTTGAAAAGAAAGCATGAAATTCAAAGAACTTTTTGATTTCCGCATATCTTTTGTTCGTAAAAATGTAAACCAAGAATAACATAAAAATTTACAAAAATATGCTCGATATGCATTATTTTTCTTAATTTAATTAACCCTAGCGTATTTCGATTAAAATTGATTTTTGCTTTATTCTGTTTCTTATAAAACAAAATTGAAATTCACTGGAATTCTAACGATAACTATTTTGGAGTTCTTATCGCAGAATCTCAGTAGCAAGATGCATTACTATAAAAATGAGTAATAAGTAATACATTGTTTAATTTAAGGATTTCAGATGAATAATTTATTTCTGCCATCGCTTTTTTCATATTACTTTTCAACTGAGATGGCTTATGCTAAAATATTTAGAATTATTAACAATTATAGATATATGAATTGCATCAGTGTAGTTATATAATATAATTCACTACTTTCTATTTCAATTAAATTTTAAAGGATGGTTGAAGGGGTGTCTTAGCCCTGTTAGGTTTCATATAGCTCCCATCGCTTTACGATGCAGTTGAGGCTTCTTAATCAAAATTAGTGTGGATATTCGCTTTATATTATCAAATTCTCTGGTCCAGAATAAAATATTCCTATTTGTATAAAACATTTATTTCGGTTAATCTCTAAATAGTATTAATTTCTACACTATATAGTATATAGTTGAAGTAGAGAATTGGTTCCAGATTTTAAAGATTATGTTTGTAGAATCCCTTACCCATCTTGTGTGGAAACATTTGGGAGACATTTTAATCATAGAATGAAGTTTATGTTATTTTGTTTGGATTGGCTTAAATGGATAAATATTGCTACAGATTTCCCTTGAAATATGCTCAACATCCATAAACTATTATTTCATGCAACTGAATTACGAAATCAAAAATAATTGTAAGTACAACTGATTTGATTGTCAATGACAGAATTTAAATTCTTGACTGGTGTAAAAATTTGCATATTAGTCACAGAAAAACAATACGGAGCAGTTGAAAATTTCCCTGAATTTCTGTAAAGGTTTTTGAAATTGTCAAATTTTAGTGCTCAAAACCTAGCGATAATTCCGACGGTGACAAACGCTTTAAAGAAAATACAATAAAGAAGCTGAAATGAGACAAGCTCTTGATATTTTGAAATCCAAAACCATCTACCATTTTTTTTAAAAATGCAAGTACGTAGAATTTATTAATGAGTTATTAAGAAATAACTGTCGATTATCAATAATTAGGGTATTTTCAATAGTTATACTTGAAGTAAATTATACTCTGAGTCAAGTGTTAATTTTTCTTTTCACTTCATGTGAAAAAAATATATATAATTGATTTACCCAATTATGTTATTGCTATCCATCGGTAAATAAAATTTTAAAATCGCGAAGTGATTACATTCTGCAGTAGTTATTGTTCTTCTAATATGATGCATGAGATTTCATAAAATTCAAATAATAATATCTACATGAGTCTTCTGATCCCAGAATATTCGTACTTTCATCATGTCACAATTGCAAAATTTAAATTTAAAAATGAGTGCATATAGTTTATAGTAGATTTTTCAAATTAAATATATAAATCAGAATGAAAACAGAAAATGCTTATTTTACATCTAGATAATTAATATATTCTTATTTTATTGTATAAAATATGATTAATATTATATCTTGTCCCACCAGCCATTATGTATTTTTTTAATAAATATATGGATAGCATAAATTTGTTACCCATTTATATTGTACAATACTATATTATTAATGTATTTTCGGCAACTATACAATTTCCAATATCATTATTCAATACTGCGAATAATATTTTCGTAATATATCTTGCAATATTGTTCAATATATATGTGTTATCAGGGAAATCATTGTTTTGAAAACGGTTTTTTAACTAAAAGGAAACAATGGGATGCAATATTCAACTATACTATAATGCGAATATTGTTTAATATTGTTCAACATTATTACGGAACTTCCATTCCACTAAGACCGTAATGTCGCCGGGTTCACTTGTAGAGGGTGTATGATGTGAAAACAGTCATCAGACCTCAATTACAAACGATTAGCTTTTATTAAATACGAAAAAAAGAATACGCAGACACCAAATATACAGCGGAGACTGACGCGGTCAACACACAGCAGCAAACTACAAAGAACAGTAGCCCACAATTAGAAATCGGTAGTAATAACAATCACAGTACACAAAGCGGCTGAACAAAATTCAGCAGAAGGAGATAATCTACGTAGTTTCACTCTACGGTCTCTCCAAACGTCTGCAATACGCCACTGTCTCCTCGCTTTTTCTGTATCCAACTGCCGACTCATTACTACACGACTGGCTACTCCTCACACAATTCGATGCTGCTTCTACAATGGACACCAGGACTCGACACTCAGATCAATACAGAAATCGCTTGAGCTCCACACAACGATTGCTTTTCGCTGGACTGATCCAACTATTTGCCGTTGACTCTTTCCACTATTCAATACACGGCTGCCTTCAGCTTAGACTACCGGATTTTTATAGCTCCCGGAGCCGGGCAGATAATGTTCTGGAACAATCAGGCATTTATCGGTTCCTATCGGCTCTATTGCCAAAATTCTGGAAGATTCCAGTTTTATCTATTTTGTCACCAAATTCTTGCCAAGTTTGTCACCAAGCCCTTATATCACTGATTCGGCATCCAATAGAACTAATGGTAAAATTGTCTTTCCAGTAGTTAATGTAACCGTGCTGGGAAGCAATATTACACATTTGTAACAATATATATGCGTTATGGTAAACTATTGTTAGAATAAAGCTTTTTTAACTAAAAGAAAACATTTGAAATAAAATATGTTCTATGATTCAACCGTATAATATTTTCTTAAATAATTATCAAAATTAGTCAATTTTCTAGAAGTGTAAAAAAATGATATTTAAAAACAATGTTGATACTGTCGGTGGAAATAAAAAACTGGCAAATTATTACTAGATATTAAGGTAAAAAATATGCATTATTCAAGCAATCAGTGTCATGAGCCTTGTCATTATAATTTTTAAAAAGCATTTTTGAAATTAAAAATATTCATTATAAATTTGATAAAATTATTTAATATATTCGGTTAAAAATATTTATTCAAAGAGATATTTTTCTGCATTAGGGGGAAAAAATCACAACCAAAAAAAACGCAACCATTTATTGAAAACTGTTATAAACCATGTATATCTCCATATTCTTCAAAATCAAATGTTACATGTTAGACTACAAAATAAATCATTAAAGGAAACAATCCAACAATTGCGTCATTAGAAATTATGATTGACACTTTCATACAGAAATTATTCAAACGATATTTGCATGTGCAAGTGCAACTAAACATGTAGGAAGACACAAAGTAAACATGAGCTTGTTAAATATCTAAATGGATTTCATAGTGAGAAGCAGGTTCAGTTAAAGTCAATATTTGTCAGCAGATGAATTAATGAGTTGATGGTAGAATACATTGTTTAGACAATCGATAATAAGTATTGCATGTGAAAGTCTGCATTTGAGTTTAGCAGAATAGTTAATTATTGTAAAAATGACTAAATAATATGATTATTAATGATTAAATAACAAAAATTATTTAAAGAAGTTACTATGGAATGTTTTCTTTCATAGATAGGGAATCATTAATAAGAAAAAATTATGATTATTAATATTAAAAAAACACCAAAAGATTTATAAAATTGTTACATGAAGAATTTTTAATAATAATTCGTTCATAAAAAGTTAGATAAATATAATTATAGATAATTTTTGAAAAATTTCACCTTTAGAAATTTTTATCTAGATATTTAAACAATAAATATATGATATAGCATATAAGAATAGAATCTTTAAAAATATTATTTTCTTACGAAATAAAATATGTCCCTTAGGAGTCAATACACCATAGATAGGTTTTTATTACCTTTATTTTCAGTTCCATTTTGTTCATCTAAGCTGAAGATAAAGAAAAAGCATTTTATGCTGTATTTTGACAAATTACTAAGAAAATAGAAATCTAACTTCTGTGAAAAATAAAAACAATTCTAGATAGAAATACATCTGATAGATTGTCTTATTTCACAAATGCCACATAGTACATCCATCAATATTTTTTTTCATTTCACTTCAAAACATCGTTTCGAATAAAAATGTTTTGCAATAAAGAAGAAATATATAGTGATTTGCCAAATATTATATCAATATATCAAATATATAAAAGAAGACATTGTAGGTAATGCTGCAAATTTATTTCGAGTTTCAAATTTATTATTGTTTAAATAAATAATTCTCGTTTATTAACCTAATGAAGAGATTAACCTAATTACTGTGAGAATAGTAGAAGAGGGGACCGAGACTAAGTAAAGAAGTTGCATGTTCATTTGGCCCTAAAATTGAGCAAATAACATCAGCATGATATAATTTCTAAACCCCGAAAAAGAAGTCATTGAGTAAGCAACGGCCATTTTAATTGAGTGATCTTGCGTGTGTAGAAGTTTTATTAAATAAGTCATTTTGGAATAGTTTATGCATGTCATAGGAACGCAATGAAGCTAATTTATCCTGATATGCTTATAACTTAACATGTGCCAGTTAATTGTCCTTAGGGATTTATGTACATAATTTATTAATATTCTTAGTAAAACCAAAACATTAATGAGAACCATGTCTGTGACGCAAGATTGGTTTTCTGTTTAAGGGACATATTAAGAATAAGAACTCATCTCATCCAAATCGTACTTCTTTTCCTTGAAATTAACGATAGTTTTCAATCGTATAATAGGTAAACTGAACAGAAATCGTGAGACATGGAATCGATGAAAAATCCGGAATTAATTAGAAATGGGATAAAAAAGCAGCTGTAACTCATTTGTGGAGTACAATTCACTCTTAAATAATTAGAAAAAGAAACTGACTAAATATTTACCTATAACATGTTTTACTGTATTTACAAGTCAAAAAAATACAAATTTTGCAAAATATAGCCAAATATATTCCCGGAAGCAACCAGACTGGTCAAAATCGAAAAATAATTTTAATTAATTAAAAATATGAAAGGTTAATTCGTGCATCATTACAATAAATGTAATGGATGATAGTAGTAGCAACTTTAAGCCAACTTCTAAGAATAACTGCAAATTTCATAAACCAAAACGTGCTAAAAATACATCTCATCCCACCCACTGATTAATTAACATTTAATTGACTGAGACAACATTTAATTCAAACAACAATATAAAAATATTAATACGCATGTCTATTATATGTTTCAATTTTAATGTCCAGCGTTAAAATTTTAAATGTAGCTTCTTAATATTTCCATGAACAATATATAAAGTTCCGTTGAATATCCAATGATATTCTATGAAAATGGAATAAAATTGATAATATGCAACTAATATTACTCACCTATTAAGTGCATGAGCTAGTATTTAATTCCAACACTAACTAAGATGTAAATATTCAATATTTAAAGATACAATGATTCATTTATATTATATACTTAGAATTTAAAGCCTCGCGTTAATATTTTTATTGTGGTTTCTTAATATTTCCATGAATAATGTATAAATTTCAACTGGATATCCAATGACATTCTATGAAGAAATGAACAGAATTGATAATATGTAACTATTATTACTCACCTATTAACGGGATGAGGCAGTATTTAATTCCAACAATAGCACAAATGTTAATATTTTAATATTCAATATTTAATAATACAATAAATTATTTACATTATATTCTTCAAATTCAAAGCCCCATGTTAAAATGTAAATGTAACTTCTTAATATTTCAATGAATAATATAGAAATTTCGATAGAATATCCAATGGCATTTATTGAAGAAAGTGAATAAAATTGATAATATGTATCTAATACTCAAAATAACCACAAAATTTTCAAGAAATTCTGAGTAGTATTTCTTCTAAACATTTTATATACAATCCATAATTCCATTCAGAACTTCCTAAACAACAAAAAGTTTCTTTGAATATCGTCCTCAAGCAACACATTTTCTACTTAGCAATTCTATTATGTTTGGTTATCAGCCCTTCACCATCAGGAACTTTCAGGTCTAGACAAAATGTAATAAATCTTGCCTTTCCAGCTTACGATAGTCAAGTATCTGACTTTCGTCGACGTCTCCTTGACACAACTGTTCAAATAGGAAAACGTGAACCAGATGAGGTATCCGACCTAATGGGCATTCCTTCTGTGTCATTAAGTCTGCAGAATGTCGATATCTTATTACTGTCGCCCTGTTTCTCTTCGACTGTATCCCTTGGAGAAATGTATTGGTTGGCATTCTGCGTCAGAAAAGCAGTTCAGTTTGTTCGTATCTTTAAATGTTCGCTTTTGATTTGATTGTAAGTATATATGTTGTAATAACAAAGAAGCTTTCAGGATTTCTATGACTGATTCACTAATATCTGATAGTAGTATTTTTGACGAATTTGGATCTTGTATTATAAATCTTATTTTAGGTTTTATTCGGCGAAGGCTTTATTCTTCGCTATTGAGTAGCATCAGATATTATTTCGAATATGCTTAATTATATTTAAATAAAGATATCAGTATCAGATTTTCTGGCAGTATAAAATTTTTTTATAGAAATAATATTATCGAAACGCATCTTTGCTACTATTATTTATGGCCTGTTTGACTAAACAGAGCAATGTTGCCATTTCGGTTACCAAGAATTAATGTACCTTATCTAAATTATTGCAAGCAATCAGGAAATTTGGCTTAATTACCTCATTAAGATAAATTAACAATGACTTAATCCCAATCATCTAGTCAAATGACAGAAAAGATACTTTCGATTGCATTCCATAGAAAAATTTCAATCTTAATTTGCATGAAGAAAACTATAATGGGATCATCAAAAGTTATTAAAACGATACAACTGAATTCAACTGAATTTTATAATCGATGATGGCTGAGAAAATTGTATCAATTGATGAAAAAATTGTAATAAATAATAGTAACTTTTCAGAATGCAAATGTTCTTAATTATTAGCAATAATTCATAAAATTGTTTTAAGCATTATTTCTCCCATAGAAAATTTCAATTTATAGAAGCATTTTGTATTGAAGCCAAAATTTTTATCAATTTTTAATATCCTGTTAATTTTTTTTATTTATCACGCATTTTAGTGCTTAAAGCATAAACAAGCCAAAGATGCAAAATGAGCTTTGTACAGGAAAATTTAAATTTAAAATACTGAAAACTTAAGCACAATTGTAAGTGAACATCCAAAATAAAACTAGATAATTCTGAAAATAAGAATAGTGAAGAGTGACTATTTAAATTATTCATCAGACTTATTTTGAAAATCTTTTGACATAGCACAAAACGTGAAAAAATGAAATGAGAAACTATTATTCTTAATGCAAAACAGCGTTATATTAGTAAGGTAATAATTCAAAATTACAAAAATTACAACAGCTCTGACTTTTATAACTCTTTTAAACCATAGTATGCAGTATTATTGTTGGTAACACACATAGTATAAAGTTTTCATTTACTTTGTTTCTATTTAACCATAAATATAAATTTCACTTGACATTGATACCAAACCAATTTATCCGGTTGAAAAAAATTTTAAAATCTAACAAGAAGAATACTCTGTAATGATGAATACTCTGTTTGCGTAAGACAATAAATTAGTAGATTTTTCATTAGTCTCCTTACTCTAGAATTTTTAATTTAAATTGGACTTTGTCTTATATTTTTATTCCAAATATTTTGATTTATATCAAAAAATAACTTTGATAGTTATCTTGCTACAGCGCATTTCAATTTCTTATAATCAATGCTTTTTGTTTAGATGTTTTGAGGAAAGCAATCAAATCCCCATACTAATGCTTCATTCTTTTTCAGTAACAAATTTAAATCACATTAGAAATTTACTGATATTCGCTTGCTACCTCATTTTTAAACATTTTCTTTTAATAATAGATAAATTCGTTTTTCACTATTGTGCATCCATTTGCTGATACTCTTTTTTTTTCAATTTCTATTATAAATCTAATTCTTATCCTCGATGTTTTTTATGCAGCATTTATATATCCAGCTTTTTTTCGATGAAGGGTTTATTTTCTGCATACTCCATCGAATTCTGTAGTGGGTATTTTTAATTTCATAAGACTGTATTTGCATTTGATTAGAATTCCTATTATTTCCAAACCCTATTACTTCGAATTCTTGTTAAAATATAGGATCATCTAGATAATGCTTCCCTTTTCAATTATTTTTAGAGAGATTTATTTTCCATGTATTATCTTTTTTTTTATATTGTATTTGAGTGATATACTAACTGATTACCGAAGTATTACTTTCGCCTACATAAAACAAATCACATCATATAATAACAATAGTTTACGCAAAAGTAGGCGAAGAAGAACAAAGCAATTTGCAGAAGCCTTCTTCATTTTTCAATTAAATAAAACGTAACATAATACTAAAATACTGAAAGAATTAATTTCTAAAAGAAATGAAATAACTCTGGAAATTTAATAATATAAGTAATCATAAAATCGTGATAAATCTTTGAATTTTCATATGCGATGTTATTCAAATAAAACATATTTAAAAAAGCAGCTAAATATTTCATTATCTGGCATGTACCTTTATTAATTGTGCGATTTTCTTCAAAACCAATATGCACTAAATACTGCCCAATTACTTACTAGCAAGTTTTACTTTCCCAGATATGAAATAAAAATAAAGTATTGTAATCGTCACACAATTCGATATCGAGATTTTAACGAAACTCAACATTTTTAAGCCTGTTTGAGTGCGAAAGATATATTTTTGTCATTATGATTGTTTGTCTGTCTGCCTGTGAACCCGATAATATAAATACACTTTGAGCTAGATAGATGGAATTCTATATATGGCGTTTGCACTACATTTGAAGATTTTTTTCGAATTTTGAAAGAAATATATTCAGAGCAGAACAGTTTATCTAGATGTCCGAATATAAATTTATAGGATAATTACAAAACGTAGAGAACTATACAAATAATATTTGAAATATATTGGAGCATAAACCTGAACAACCCTCTATCTCTCTGATTCAGTAGGCAGAGCATCTCGTTTGAGATTGATTGATCTATTGTTTATGTAAGATATGAAAGGCTCTAGATTTTTCTTAAATATTCAAATTGGATTGTTCTGGAACATTCTATATGAATATGAAAGCTGAATACCATCATTGATGGGTAAGTTCTCAGTCTAGAGCTCTTGTAATTTACTTAGTTTTAATAAGCCAAATTGTTTGTTTAAACCGACTGTCTATTTGTTTACATCTTCGAATATATATTACCAAATTTGAAATCAAATCAATCCGTGGGTTGCACTTTTTCAAGCATGTAAATGCTGTAACTCAATGGTTAAAATTCAATGACTCAATTGTATGGAATTCTGCATGTGATTTTATGAGCACAATCGTACTTTTAAGTCAAATTTTGATTTCAATTGGCTGAAAAAATCGCTTCTAAAACATAGAAACAATTTTCCAGTAGTATTAAACGATTAATCGCCAGAAACTTTATAAATTCAATATATTTAGTAAAAATGCTAGATTCATAAGAAAATCAATGTTTCGTAGCTATTGTTCACCAATATCTGCAAAGCATTCACAGCCTTATCCAATACTCTCAATTTAATCCAACTAGAAAAAGATAATATCTTTATTAGATAGTATAGGACAAGAATTTAGGAGATCACTCCTGCTGTTTTAGTGAATTTCAGTGCAGTAAATTTACTTATAACATATCATCTCTCACTGTATCCTGAGGCATGCAATGTTGCATTTAATCTTCGTGAAAAGTGTGAAATGACATAAATCATTATATAATTTTTTTCTAACAATAATAAGACATTAATATTTTTGTAACCTATTTTTATAAATGATTATCAATATCTTTTTACCTCCCATTGGAGCAGAAATGTTTATCTTTTAATAGCTCTTTTTATTTAAGACTTTTACAAATGCAGCTACGTTTTGTATTCAGTTAGAGAAATTTCTTTTAGATATATTGTTTACATAAATATTATTACCAAGTGCTAAAAAGATGTAAGTAATTAAGCAGAAACAACTTTTATCAAATGAGAAATAAGAATAAAAAACCGAAACCCTTTTAGAAAAATCTATATTTTTTTTTCTATTCAAATCAAGACTGTCATTTATGATTGAAGAAAAATACCATATATAAGCATAATATAAGAAATATTGCCTAAGTACCTTAGCCAATATTTTTTTAAATTCATCTAAACATAAACGAAGAATGTTATGGAAATTTTTTTCATGTTTTTAACATTCGTATTAATGAATCTGTAATTGCGAATAAATCGTTGAAAGGGAGGGATGTGCAATTTAATTTTCTAATCAATATGATTGGAATATATAAATTTTTCGTAATTCACGGTGAACACAATCAGTTCGATAATATGATGCCCGTCACTTAACTTTTTAATGGCGAAAATGTAAACATATAACTGAATAGAGAGGCATTAAAATGCCAATTTGATACAGCTATTAGAGCTACTTGTTAGAAAATTCGAGCATTGAAGTTATTTGTCGCAATAAAACAAATGAGCATTTTAAAATTGGAATATATTAATTATGTATCCTTAATAATAATGGGAACAAATGCTATTTTCTACTTTGCAATACTTCTACTTTGCAAGTGACTTATGAGTATCCATATTTACTCGATATAGTTTCAGACGAAACATTTACCTACAAATTGTATCTTATTGGCACGATATAGTTTGCAGGATACACTCACATACAAATTATAACTGTGACACGATACATTCAGATACAAAATGTATCTTATGAGACGATACAAGTTTGTAAACGGCTATCCATCTCAAAACGGACGGAATCAGTTAAATGCTGAAACATTCTTTTCTTCATAACTCTCTTATGAATTAATACCAAAAGATAATTTCAAATTGAAAACATCCAAAATGGAAACCGACAAATGACTTTCCTTCTATGATGAGTTTTAGTCTATGCTCATGGGACTTAGTTGCAAAGCTCTCATCAACTGCATTACCATCCACTCTAGTTCACCAGCATCTCTAAACCACATACCATTAAAGGTTAAATAGTTAAGGGAAATTTTAATCTGATCTCTATATAAATCGAGGTTATCAACGGCCACCATTTTCCGAGAAGTAATTTTTGTTTATTTCCGGTTCATAAGAACACCAATTCAGAAATTTACCACTAGATGGCACTATAAATTGTTTCAAATTGGGGAAAACCACTTTATTATTATTATACCAGGACATTAGTTTACAGAAAACAGCTTCTACTGTTCAGAACAAAAGTAGTAGAGGAAGTTAAAGATTTCCTGTGAAAACTTTATAGGACAAAATATTTTTTATTAGTATAAAATGCACAAAAGAGAGGTTTTTTTTTTAATTTAGAGCCACAATTATATGACGAGAAATGTGCGAAGTCAGAATCCATCTGTCTGAAAATGACATTTGCATCATATTTACAGGAAAATATTGAACTAATTGACAAATCTAACAGTAGTATTTCAGGTATAAGCCATTTATCTATAGAAATGGATTTGAGATATGTGAACCTCTAGTCCTGAATTCGAGATTAGTGTTGTAAAAGAGAGACTGAATATAGATAGCTGTATGAATTTATATAGCATCAGGTTTCCATACAGTATTAAAATTTGAATTCATTTAATCGTATTTTTTAATCTATACTTATAATAAAGCTCAATGTGTGTGTGTGTGTGTGTTGGCGCTCTATAGGCCAGACCATTCAACCTAAAGCTACCAAATTTGGCACGTGTATACCTTGGACGTGTATACCTATGTGCAACTGGGAGTTATTTTTTCGAATTTTTAATTAGAATTTTATTTATTTAAAAATTACATGAAATTTTAGCGTGTTTCTGCTATAACTTCCGAAAATATTACTGCACAAAAAAGATTTTTACATGAAGTTAAACATCAAAAATTTATCTTTTAAAGGATACCAATGTTTTAACCTTAAAATTAAATTTCTATTTTTAATGAATTTTTAAATAAATATTTTAACTATATTTTTCAACAGTTTTTTTTTTTTTTTTGTACAAAATAAAAATAAAATTTAAGCTGAACGAGCACGTTTCGCATTCATGGGGAAAAATTAGCTTTTTTAAAAGTGTTGCCATCACATTGATTAAAGCTCCAATTAAAAATAAATTAAATCTTTTTGGAAATAAAATCTGCAAGAATATAATTTTCGGCACGTGTCTGTAGGAAATGAAACAACTATGAAATATGATTTTTTTCTAAAAAATAATTTCAAGAAAAATTATTTTATGATCTTTTACACTCTCTATATTATTAATCGAATAAATCAGTTTTATTTTAAGGCAAGTTTTGTTTAATATAAACAGGCTATCCATTCAAATCAGGGCACACAGCTAATTTGTAAACCTTTAGTAAGACACACATATGCTAAAATTGTCTAAATAGAAAATGATTATATTTTATGTAACTTGATTCAATAAATGCTCTAATAAATAACGAATTTTTGATTTTACATAAATCTTCTGCTGTGGAAATCAAGATTAACAAAATGTTCTTGAAACACTTATATTTTAAAAAAAAGAGTTAATTTCCAATCAACTAAATGATTCACTTAAACTGACTGATTTATGAAAATTTGAATATCACTATCCAATAAAAAAATGATAATTTTAGATTTTCCATCGATCGTTTCAAAGAAAATACGCCAATCAGCGCGCAGGTTTCTCAAGATTAATTGGCCTAAGATTATAAAAATGTTGAGTTTTTCTAAATTTTTAACATTCAAAACTTCATAAGTAAGTCTTAGTTAATCGTGGAAAATAGAAACATTCATTCAGTTATTTAAAATTTGGTGTGTACAGAGTATTTCTCAGAATATGATACCTTACTGCATTAAATTTAGACTTCATAAATTTTTGAAATATATTTATAGGCCAGAACAAAGTATCATTATTGATTTCATTTCAATCCTTTTGAAAGCAAAACTAAAAACTGAATTTTATGCCGAACCTGAGAAATTTTTGTTGAATTATTGTTTGAGATATTACATAAATTATGAAAAATATTTTGTAGTTCACATAAGACTTAAATACCGAGCGATTCTGTTTGCAATACTCATATTCAATAATAATAATAATAAATAAATAACAGTAAAGATGATAAATAAAAAATACTTGGTTTTATTAAAACTATCTTTATATTAATTGCAATTTCATCATTTCTACTTTAAATTAAAGTTGAAGTTTTACCGGAAATGACAACAAATTAGCAAAATATATATAGTAAATAGAACGAAACGATCTAAGCAACAGTATAAGTTTGGTATGACTATCAAAATTTGAAGATTAAAAATGTTTTGTTTGAGAATCTATTAAGAGACCAGTTACTTAAAATATTTTATTGAAAATTGCAGCTAGTGTTAATACTGGCGAACCGGCTGGTCACCAAAGGCGGCTAGTATTAAATAAAATGCACAGTGTTTGGATAGAAAATGAAATCTTCATAGCAGAAATTAAGAAATAGGAATATAGAAAACGCGGAATTGAATTAAATTATAAGAATGAAATGAAGAATATATTCATTTTATTAATATATATATAAAGGAATATAAATATATTTATATGAAGAAGAATGTATAAAATATATTTGTATACGTGTATTATATAATTGTTGTTAATTTGTTTATATGTATTACATAAAATAAACTTCAAACAATCGTCATTTAAAATCTTTTCAGAACAAGCTTAAATGATGCGTTTATGCATAAATGGCATTTCTCTTCTAATTGCTTTCAAAATTTTGCATTTATTGAAGACCAAGCATCGGAATGCTAATGACGAAAAAGATCTCGAGAAAAATATTATTTATAAGCAGTTACCATAAACTGGAGGATGAAATTTAAATTTTATCGGAATCTTTCCACCATTACTTTTGTTGTATATACTTTACTGTCTGAAACCAATATATTTTTTTATGGTTCTAATGAAAATAAAAATATCAGCATTATCTCATGCATTTCTATTTCTTTATTAAAATTACTTTTCAAATAGAGTTTGCTTGCATCAGTTTTTTAAATTTTTACTACAAATGAAAAATGATTTTTTGCTCTTTAGATTTGCAATTAAGAGAATTAATTTTCAAATCAATTATTCTGAAGTAATATGCAGAAGAAAGCACTTATTTTATTAATAGTTAGCAATTTGAGTAAAGATTCGATTAAGTCAAAACTTTTGATAGTTTTAATAATTATTGCATTTAATAACAAAATAAAATTGCTGTTAATTGTGGTAATGAAAATCATTGGTATTATTTTGTTTTAGAATCAATAATATAGACAGTTATTATATGTACTTCGAATAATAACAATGGTTCATTATATTTACATTTGATTAAAAATCCTATTACTTGGGGCAAGAGAATTTTTCTTGAAGAAATGCCAGACAATGTTTTCTTTTTCAATTATGATCGGAGAGATTTACTTTAATTTATTTTCCATTTCCTTTTCTTATCTTTTATATGAATGATATATGAACAATTTCCTAAAAAAATTCCTACAGTTGATGAAAAACAAATTTCAGCCATAATAGCAATAGCAATGTGTGATAGAGATAAGTATTAAAATGTGTTTAATAAATTAAACGGAAAAAAAACACAAATTTCGAAATTCAATTAAGCATTTAAATAAAATTTGAATATTAACTATTATGCAAGTAAATGTTTTATTAATGCTTTAATTTTGTTGAATGCAAATATTTCCTGAACACTTTTAAAAGGGGTGAAAATACTTTACGTAAGAAGAAAGTGAAGCAAGTCACGTTAAGAATGCATTAAGTTCATTACTTAAATCATTTGGTTAGCGAACGATTTATTTCTGCATAATTGAATAAAATGTTAACGAACTAAATAAAATAATTTCTGAAAGGTATTAAGATGTCAAAAAAAGCTAACATGCAATCTTTTTTTGAGTAGTGGTTTGAAAGTTCATTATTGTTTTTCAGGTAAGTTTCTTTTATAAAGTTGAGTTTGTTGTTGATTGTAGCTTTAAACATATTTTCAATCGTTGTAAATGTCATCTAGGAATTTTTTAATGTCATCTATAACAAAAAATTTCTGAAAGAAAAAAAATAAAAATTTTTAAAGCGATTGTTTAAACTATATAGCTATTTAAAAGTGTAGCATAATTATAAGAGTTTTTAGATTTATAATAGTTTATCAATTTTCAGTAAATTTTCTTTTTTCTGAAATTATATATTTTAAATATCATGATTTGAATGATACTAATACTGTATAATAAAATCTTATAAATATGTCTAGAATTTTTTTAATGAAATATTATTTTCTCCCTTTGTTTGATTTTAACCCAATATTTCTAATTTTGCTACTTTGTTAGATATTAAAATTACTATAAAACAAACTATTATATTGTTATAATATTGTAAACCAAACAAAAAGAAGCGATTTGCAACATTTAGTATAATTTCAGATTCGTTAAGAATTATAAGTGTACGGATGAAAATTTTGGCTATAAAAGAAAATTGTACTAATCAACATTCGTATCAAATGAGATGAAAATAAATGCATTTAATTAAAAATACAAATAATTTAATTGTTAAATTTTCAAAACTTGAGGTATCAAGCCGTAGTTTGCGATCTGTTCGAAACGAATCTTTTACTGCACAATTTAGAGTCAACTGAATATAATGTCAATATATAGTCAACTAAATACATATATCCTATTAGAAAAATTAATTCATACCAATAAATAAAATGAAAAAGGCATAAAAATAAAATTTATCTCTAAAATTTACAAATATCGCCTTACTGATAAAAAAAAACTTTGCAGGATTTTTTTGTTAAATCTACTAAATGAACATGGTTACATAATAAAATCTTTTACTAATCTGTACTGATCCAACAAGTGAACCAGCAAAGTTTGTAAGGCAATTATACTGAAAAATCAAGGTAATATATCCTAACAATGGCTTATCCTTTGCATTTTAAAAGAAATACTTCGTCTTATATATGCAATTAATAATCAATTTGTCAATCGATCTCAAGGATAAATTTTCAATATCGTCGAAATTCCTCTTGAAAGATCTTTGTTTGTCTATAAAATATTACAATAACTTTGAGACTCATCAAAAAAGAAAATTTATCTTAGCAAGTAAATCTTGACAGTTAAAACGCATATTAGAGAATTTGCTGCTTATTACTCAAGAATTTTCGATAAATCCATTTCTATTTAAATTAATAAATAAATATCTTTCATATTATTCTTATAATTCTACATATTTATGTAATTAGAATTTTTATAATTTCAGTAATTCTATTGGATATTAATTGATTGTTGAAAATGTAAAAAAGATTTTAACGTCACTGAAATTAATTAAAACCCGAAGAACATAAATTTCACATTTCGAATATTTTAGTTTTAAAGTTTCAGGAATGGAAATGAAGCCATGATAAATGTCTCCAGTTACATAAAAAGGCAAAATATATGTGTCAAAGAATCAGTATTTGCTGTAAAGTATTGCATAATAGATAAGCAATATTATAATCAAATTAGGCGAGACACTTCGTGTGTCGACTAATGTGCAAGAGTCGTGTATTATGTTTTTTATACCTTCAAATTATCGAACAATTTCAGTTTCTTTACATATTACTGAACATTTGTGTTCAATCTGATATTATTTTACTATATTTCAATGAGATATGAATAAATTGCTTTATATCTATTTAGATCTTTTATCAGGAAGCTGTCAATCAATAATTTAACATCCGATTTATTAAATTCTGCTATAGTATCAAATATTAATCATTATTGAAGCCAAATAGATTTATTACTGTATTGAAATCTCAATTGTTCAACTTTATTGATTCTAAAACATGGCTAATCTATAATTTTTTTGAAACAAGACTTTAAATTTTCATATTTTTGTTAGTTATAACAACCATGATTCTTTTAATATCAATGAATATAAAAAAGTTATCATAGACTAATGATGGAATCTCTATTGCTTTTCTATATTGCATTTTGTTTGTTGAAATCAAGTATTTCTATTGAAATATGAGTACAGAAAACAAATGGTTCGATATAGAAGTCTTATTTGCCCTAATGAATAATTTTGATTATTTATGCAATATCTCAAACAATTATTCAATCATAAAAAGTTATTTTAATTTTTTTTAAATGTATGTACTTCAAAAACCTTTATCCTGATTTCACATGCATAACACTTTTTGAAAAGTTAAGCATGTTTATTGACTCTATAGTACTTTAAATATTTTCAAAATCAATTTCTTAAGCGTGTTTATAAGAAAAAATGTTAATATATTTATTGTTATTTTAGTTTTATATTGGGCAAATATATAAACCATTATACTCCACAAAAATGATTCCTTATTTTTTTTCACTTAAAAAACATTATATCCGAAAATATAGAGAAAGATTCTATAGTTATAACACCGCTTTCTAGACTCCTAATTTAAACTACAAATATCCTATCTTTTGCTTTGATCGATAAATATTTTTTTTGCACTTTTATATTAATAACCAGAATTTTAGGAAGCATAAAAGCAAAATGGTCTGGGTTCTTTATCAGAAGCTCAAAATATCATTAGCCACTTTCACTCTTAAATGAAGCAATCATTATCGTTAAATGCCACCTACGCACAATATTTTCTTACTAATAAGATTGCAGGTGTTTATCCTCTAGCTAATATTAGTTTCTGATTTCGTTACTGAAATGAGCTCTTTGCCTTATTATTTTAGGCTGTTTGGAGATTTCATATATTTATATTTGAAGAGCTTCCTGGTTAGTATGTCGCTACTTGAAATGCTATAGAATGTTTTATCATGCGAAAGAACATGGCTAATTAAACATTTTTTCATTAGCAGATTTTGAGAGGTTGTTTTTGATTAATACACAATCATAAATTAAATATCTTGTTTTACTTTCAAACAGTTTTATAATAAAAATAGTTGAGTGAATGGAAGAAAGTGAGATATAATTAATTATTTATATTAATCCTCCATAAAGAAGCTATAGTGAAGGCCTATGATAAATCATATAGTATGTATCTAACATAAATAATTTAAATCATATCAAACAACTGAAAATTAAAGGCTCCGTTGAGTCTGTTTGTGACGTAATTGTCGCGCCGCTGATCATCTCAGTATGAAGCACGAAGCTTCTAAAAAAACTATTTTCTCTCCTTCTCTTCGGAACACTCTCGTGCACTGCATCGATGAAGTTCGTAGTAAAAATGAAATTGAATTCTTTAGTTAAAATGTAAATAAAATTATTTTTCTAAAAGTCCCGATAATTGGAGTCACCAATAAATACACGCAAATATATATATATATATATATATATCAACCAACTAATACAAATACAGTTGAAATGTAATTATTAAGAAATAATGTATAATAAATCTTAATAATGTAATTATTAAGAAATGGAAACAAGAATAAAGAATAACAGAAAGGGAAAAATTCAAGGGGAAAAAATCCAACAGAGAAAATAAAGAAAAAAAAAAAGAGAAAAGAAAAGAGTCTTGAGCTTAGGATATAGATTCTAAAATAGTAAAACGGTTTGGTCAAATTTATTCTATCACGTATATTAATTGTAATATATATTACGTTATTGTATAATAATCGCCTTTGGCGTTCAACTGGTTCACCAGAGATATTGGATACGCTTAATTTCAGTTAATTCGTTTGAAAAACTTTCCATCCTTATGATTCCATTAAACTGCCAGACATTAAGGCTAAATTATTTTAATAGTCTTGCGTGTGTTCTGTTTATTGTAAATATAAACTTTTCTACTGGAAATCAGTTTTATAACATCATAGTTCTATTATGTCCAGTTTATCTCTGTTTTAATGTAATGGTAATCTAACAACTATTTTATTCTTCCTGTAAACTACATAGATATTAGCTTTCAAAAATGGAAGAAAATAACATGATCAATATTTGATGAAACAAAGAAAAAGGTTTTGTTTTCATTTACAACAACAAATTAATGCTGTGAAATATACGTAAAAAGATGTTTAAAATTTAAATCTATACTATACAGTTTTACAACCAAATTTTTATCATTGAAAATATAAAGTTTTAGAATTTTGAATAGGATAAAAATTCTCTTTATTCAAGAAATTATAATGAAAAACTTCAAAATCTAGCTTATTTTTTTAGTTAATTAAAATTTTAAAGAAGTCCTCCAAGACGCATATTCCAACCCTCCAAAATATATGGGCGAATTTTGGAATATCTTAAGACAAGCAGTCTGCCCTGTAGAGAGCCAACACACACACATGCATCTATAGTATGAGTAGAGATTATTTTAACATCCCGTTATGAAACAATGACATTTTAGATAAACTGCATAATTTTCAACAGCTGTTTGGTGATTAGGATATTTCCTGGGAAGACATTCCCATATATCCCTTCGCTCTAATGCTGTGGGGGAAAGGGCATATAGCCTCAACAGTTTAACGTACATTAAGCCCACTTATAAAGCTGTTCTTTGCCTAAAGCGAGTTTTGAAGCAGGGATGTGCAATCCCCGAAGCCAAGACATTAAAATATGTAATCGTGGCTCATAATAATGATAAAGTTGAATGGTTCAATGTTGAATTTGCCAAATTAGTTTACAAAATGTGCCCGATGAGAAGCTTCTATCATTTGCCTGCGTTAACTGAAATTCTATTAGAGCCACCATTTTATATTAATAAGGTAAATTGTTTTATCATTATTTTACAGTAAACCTTTTGATATCATTTATAACCAGTTTGTCAAACAATATCATTTGCCAAATGCCTTATGTAGTTTAATAAAAAAAATCTGCTAAGACAAAATCATTTTAAGTATTGTTACTTTTACAATTACAACTTGTCGCACAGTTGTTACAGCTTGGTCCGCGTATGGTTAAAATCATTTAATTTTTAAAAATATATTTCTGATCCTAAATTCAACAAAAATGTTAAATTCTTTTATATATATTATGAATACATAGTTAAACTATCAAAAAATATTTATAATTAAGAAATCTCAAATACATTTAAAATTATGAACTTTTTTTTTCCAAAACTTCTTGCAGCTAGCCCCATTTCTTCTTTTCTCTTTGGAAAGTAGAAAAAAAGTATATAATGATACCAAATAAAAATTCCATTGATTAAAAATAAAAGGCATTTGAAAAATGGAAATGTACATGTTTCTTAAAATATTTCTTTCATAACAGTTACATTCTTAAATACTCACATTGAAAAGTATTTTTATTATTCTATCAAGTGCTGTAATTATTGAAACTGTATAATAAAGTTTAAAATTGATAAAGTGAAACTTTACTACTTCTCTTAACTATTAAGTAGATTCCTTTTTATATCTATAAATATTTTAGTTATGAATGTCCGTTAAAATTTAAAGTTCAATAAATGATTAGAAAATAAATTTCTACGAATTAATGTGAATAGAAAATATATTATTATAAAAATACCATATTGAGTGCTCACTATACTAAAATTCCATTCGTTGTAATTTTCTTTCGACAAAGCAAACTATTTTAAATACTATGAAACAAAAGATATTTAAACTTCGGTTGGTCTCAATCTTTAAAATTGTATTTAGTTATGTTCATAATGAAAATTTAACTTCAGAATCACGAAAGACAGAAAGACTAAATCTCAATAACTACCTAGAATTTTGGAAAAAAATTTGATACAAAAAGTATACAGGATCCGCTCTATATATCTAGGTTTTTGTGATCAGAAAATTCTAGGAAACCATTTCGAATAATTATTCTTTTTCAATTTAAATCAACTTGTTTCCTTGAGTGATTTCCTCTCCTTTGAAGTCATAAAGGTGTTCTTTTTTTTTTTTTTTTTTGAAAATATATATAATTAGAAAAAGAATTCTAACTCATAATTCGAAATGATATTTGCTAAAACGTATTTCAAATGTTGGATAAGATAATAATATAAAACATTGGATTTACAACAAAGCAATATAATTTGAAAAGCAACGACATCCAGGTAAATTTCTTTCTTCATATCAAATATAGATGTACAAAAAATATAAATTTTGTTTCAAAATTTTACAAATAATTTCTTTTTTTAAAAATGAGAAAAATTTCCTATATATTTATATTTCTAGAGAAATAAAAGGTATATATAATCCTTTTGAACTTTTATCTTTTCCAGTTAATTCCATTGTAGAAATTCCTTCATTTGTTCAGACATATTCGAAACTTTCTGTCTTAAGTAAATTTCGCCGTACATTAAGATTTCTCTATGTATTTATATCAACTACAGTATGTAGTATCAAATATTCAAAAACTTATTTTTAATTTTTCGAGTTAAAATATTTTAATGAAATATTTATTACAAGAAAGGAAAGAAAAATCAAACAGGTTTGAGTCCATGCACTTTTATTTATTAAAAATAGAATAATGGTTCAGCATTATTTAAAATTATAAATAGTAAAAAATATTGCATGATAAAGGTTCAAGCAATC
>JAPMOR010099813.1:0-37114 GCA_026543865.1 Argiope aurantia
ATTTGTTGAGCAATTAGGTGATTAACGTTGTGCAGTCTTATTTATTGTAACAAGACTGCTATGCTTTCCTCTTTGGGATGTTTATTTTCGTTTTTTCGTTATACTTTCACCAGAAACCGACTTACCGATATATATTGACGGTGGTTTGGGTGCACAAGAACATAATGAATTATTTGGTATTACGTCGACATATCTGGTATGTATCGACATTAGTCGGAAAATTATTTAGTTTTTGCTCTTTTATGGCAACATGTATATCGTTTACAAGTAAATTTCTAAACTTGGAGCCTAAAGTCGACAGATTTTATACTAACAGGAATTATTTAACATTTTAAAAATAGACTTGTGGATTTCTAATGTTTAAATTTATTTTTATTTATACACACAAGCCTTTACGAAAAAACAAATTATTAAAATCTTTTGCGTGTTGTCCTCATTAAGAATTTTTTCTTCGTACAGCGAAACGCTTTTTAGACACCATGAGTTTCAAAGCTACGTCAAACAGTGACTATCCAAGTATTTTCTAAAACTTGCCATCAGCATGCTAGAATTTTTCGCCATGTTTTTTTTTTAAATTTTAACTATACAAAAATTCCAAAAAAATTTTTAAAAAAAATCCTGTTGAGTGGTTTCAATAGAGATCAAAGGAGCATTAAACTTTTTTTCTACATTTTTTAACGAAGTTATCAAAGGAGGCATTTTTTTTTTGTTTATTACGAAGTCGGATAAAACGAAAAAAAAAAAAAAGCAAACAAACAAAACAGAAAACGAGGCAGCTATCAAATGCAAAATAAGGTAAAATACCTGAACTCGAGATTTCTGTCGCAGTTTTTAAATTCTACTCTACTCTAATCAAGGCATTTTTTAAATTCTACATTCATCTTTTGAAAAAAACGGAAATCAGTAAAAAGGAAATTTTTTTATTTTAAATTATTTTTTAGTAAACGGCAAGTTTTTTTTAGAATTTGTAAAGGTAAATCTAATTTTTAAAACTTTTGATTTTTTTTTAAAATTTTTATTTGTATTTCAATTGAAGTAGAGAAGGTTTGTTATGGAGTCAATGGAATTTAGGTTCCTTTTTATGATGCTTATTTTCTTTCCAATTAACATATAACTCTACAGATCAAGAAATGTGAAAGGTACTGTGAAAGATATCAATTTTTTAATTCGAAATTTGGGGAGATGGAAATCTTTGTTTTCTCAAGATAAACCAAATCGGGTTTTGATTTTTTTTATATATTTATAATAAAATTATTTTACGTGATAAATTTGAAAGACATGTATTATTTTAAAATTAAAAGATTATAACTTGAATGCTGTATCATTTTGATGTAACTTTTACATTATTCCATCGTTATGACTTTAAATAGGAAACTTCTTTAACTTTATAAAGATACCCATGAAACAGTATGATATTAAGAACGCTAGGCCTGGTCTATATCTTATTTCTGCTATTGTTGTCGTCTATGAAAGCATAATTATTTTTTTCAGGCTATTTATGGATTCTTTAAATTTCCAATTAAGAAATTAAAATTTAATGTAGTCCAGTAAGTATATCAGAACACGTTTCGATGCTCAAAGGGCTGTGGTATAAGATCACTTTAAAAAGATAATCTGAAAATGAGATCTCGATTTTATGAAGCTTCATTTGTTTCTTGTCAACTTGATTTCACTATAGAACTGAAGACAAAACAATGAGGATTTATACCATTGCCAGATCATCATTCATCAAATATATGTTTACATTTTCTACCATCAGCGTCCATAATAAGTTAAATGTAAGAATTATCACTTTTCAGGTTCTTTGATTAATATTATGCTTTGTAAAAAATATATTTCCTGACAGAGAAATTGCTACATTATATAAATCTAGCTGACTATAGCTATAATTTAAATAAGAGAGTACAAATGAATATTTTTGCGAGTCGGTCATTAAATAGATGCATATATATTCATTTGTTAATAGAATTCATAAGTTTTGGCATATCAAGGATTTAATGAGAGGATTGCTATAGCGATTCCATATTTGAAATTCAAGACGTGCATTTATTGACGCAATATATTTATTTTGAAATGAGAGAAAAAGAAGAAAAATTTAAAAGAATATCTCGTTAATTAAAATTTTGTTTAGCGTCATAGTATCACTCTATTTTATTTATACACCTACATCACTTTTAAGGCTCACTATAAAACGTCTATCATTTTACAAAATTTCCTCTTGCTGCAATAATAAAATGTCCGTTTGAAATTTTCTAAATACGCTCCAGTCAATAAAATTCTCTAACTAAATTAAAAAAAAAAACCTTTTTCAACGACATTTATGTTATTATAAAATGAATGATAATTTATGTACGAGACACATTCGTAAAGTAAGTACCGTTTTGAAAAAAATTTACTAATTTTTTAAGCCAATTTTATTTTTACATGAAGTACACTTTAAACTACTTTTCCCCATAGTTTCCGCCGATGTTTAAACACTTGTCATAGCGGGTAACTATACATTCTTCACTGAAAAGCCCTGCCATTAACTCATTGGAAACACATTGTGATAACCTAAGAAATCTGTAACAATTTCGTGCAAAACAATAAGTGACACTTGCGGAAATTCGTCTGAAAGCGTTGTCATTATAAAGAGCCTATTCTCATAGAATTTTTCAATAGCTTTCGTTATCAGATCATCTTTAACAACAGAAGGCCGACCACTCCGAGCCTCATCGTGAACTTTTGTTCTACCTTCATTAAACATTCTCACTTTTTCACCATTCCATTACTCATCGTGTCTAGGCTGTAAACATCTTTAACGTGACTTTGTGTTCAGAAATCGAATTACAACACGAATCTCACTGGGCGGGATCAGTAATTGTCTTAAATATTTAAAATTTGTACAGCAAACCAAAAACACAACATAGAGCAACCAAAATGGCGTGAATCGTTGAATAAGACTAGTGCGCATGCTCGGAACGCCGATCGGCGGTACAATGGAACGGTACGTATTTTCCGAATACGCCTCGTCTAAATGTTTCCAAGTATTAATTTTGCTTTTCTTGAATTTTCCCAACACTATGCAGCATCTTATAAGTCGTTTACAGTAAAAAATGGCGGCATTTGAAAGATATAGGTTCTAATGGGAAAAGTTAGAAATGTGCCTTAATTTCTTCCCGTTGGTAAAGATATTGTGACTGTTGAATATCTTCCAAAGCACGACATATTGCAAATGCAATAAAAATACTGATGATATCGAAGTGTGTATTAATATACCTTAATAAAGCAATATACTAACATTTGTCATCCTAACTTCGTAAAATTTGTTTCAGGTGATGCATTTCTATCTTTATATAAGAATGGAAATTTTCATAGATGTAATTTTTATCATAAAACCTGTATAAAACAAGAAGACAGGCCTTGTTACTGTTTAGTATGAACATTAAAATCAAGAAAATAGTTAAATTTCAGAATTCTTTCGTTTTTAAGAATTAAATGTCCAAATTTATAGCGTATGAATATTTTTTATAAAGATGTTTTGAAATGAGCGGACCTCATTAAGTCAAGGTTCGTCTGGGGGATGCAGCATATTAGTAAGTTTTGACCCTCTATCTTTTATCTACTATAAGGTAAAAAAAAATCCTTCATTCTTAAATGTTTTACATGCATAAAACTTCATATCCACAAGTAGACTCGAGGCTTAACGACATGCATAACAATGGCCATCTCAAACTTTTCTAAAAAAAGTCACTAACATGTCACTTTATTTTTTTTCTTCGTCTTCTAACTCTTTAAGTTTACGAAGCTCTTTAATGATAAAAAAAAAATTACCCTTTTTATAGCAAACAAAAGAAAAAAAAAACTCAGCCATTTTAAAAATGTTTGAAAAGAGTATTTCTTTTTAATCTTACTTAATGTTTCCTCTGAAAAGAAAAGGGCCTGATAAGAGGTATATCACAAAATTCAAAATAGTTGAAGTATATCTGAAATGTGCATTTGAGGCTACCTTTAACAATTTAAAGTTTTTTTTTTGGAATCTGTCTTATAAAACTTGTGAAGATAGAAGAGAATGAAAATTCCACTAAACTTCCTTTTTAAATATTTTAGTAAGAATTTTTTAAATAAGAAAATTTAATATTTAAAAATATTTTCATTTATTCTTCAGTTTCTCTTAACCTTTGTGTTGAAGGAAGAAATCAATATGGAGGTTTAATGAGTTTACAGAACGTTTCTCTGATACTTCTCTTGTTTTTTACAAGCTTAATTACGCAGGCTTTATGCAATAGGAGCTTCTGAGAAATGCTATCAAACTTCTTTTGTTCTTATGTAAATTTTTGATTTGAGAACTTTAATCAGAGTTTGTCTTGCCATCAGACTTTAAGAAAATTAATCTACTGAAAGAATTGATATAGGTCACAAACAATCAAACATTTAAAACGAGAAAACGTGTAATATGAAAATAGTTTTATTCGAACAGTTAGCATATTAAGCTATAATGGGGCTATTACTATAAAGTATGTTTTCTCTTTTGTATAATCAAGCGCCTCATATCAAGATCATGTGTGCTTATTCTGTTGGGTAATATTTCCTAATGAAAAAAATGTTAATGCTTGAACAAGTAAAGTGAGATTTTCTCGTGTATGTAGGAAGTACTCTACTGTTAATAACGAAGAACGTGTACGCGTTTGTGTGTTTACGCTCTACAAGATAGATCATTTGGTACATATATGCTTTGGAGAGTGGGATTGTATATCTAAAATGTAAACTAAAAATCGAGCGAAATTTCGAGATTCAAGTGCTAAATATCCACCAATATTGCAGCTAAAAAATTCAGTTTAAAATTTAAAAAAATAATAATTGTTTTGTGAAATTTTTAATATAAAAAATATTTTAATTTTTATACAACAGTATATTTTGTTGAAGTGAAACTAAAATGGTTTTCATGTTGGTGCTTATATTTTATCCCTGCTTTTTTTCATTGTTGACGATTCTGCTATGAAGAATCGACTTATTTTCTCCGAGGATTCTTTTTATTGAGTAGATTTTAATAAAAGACATGTATTTAATAAAATTTTTTAAATATTGTACTCTCTATTAAAGTCTAACCTCAGGACTCGTAATGCTGCAAAGAAAGGCTGTCTTAAAGAGCGCCTATTTTTAAACACTGCTACCATACCCCATTATATAATAGTATATCTAAAGATATAGACAGAAAATTAAGGAAATTATTCGCGTAATGAGTATGACGGCTTAAAGCTTTTAAAATAATAGGATCCCGATACATATTTAGATTATTTATATCGTTCTGAATTTTACTTTTTTTTCAATTCTTTTGAATCATAATCAGATGCCGAGGATGGAAAATGATTTTGCTCTCTCTCTGTCTCAAAACTTTATTACCTCGATGGACGAATAATTGATTAAACAAACATCTTGCTTATGTGCCTGAAATTACTTTAGTGTCAAACACGTGACCTTCTGTTCTCGAAACCGAAACTATGCCATAATGTGGAACAATAGATGTAAGGGATTCCTTTTTATTCAAATATCCTTGGCATTGCTCAAAAGGCACTGAAAACAACTGCCATCCAAATAATTTAAGTTCTGTAATTTAATACTTTCGCATCAATTATTTATAAACAATTATGAGAGGTTGATTAACAAGATTTCTATTTCAATCCAAAAGATGTATTACCCTTATAGTTTATGAACGTTTCTGCCAACATCTAGTTATAATTCAATTTTACTTTGCAATCATATTTAGAAATAAACATGCTAAAAATAGATATATCTTATTACAAAGGAGATTTCTCCTCAGAGGCAATTACGATAAACGGTTACATTCCATTTCCTATGTGTCATTCTGTTTAATGGCTAATCGTAATAGTTAGCATCCTACTCATCGTCTATAAGTCTCATCCTACCTCTCAACGATGCCTCACACATTTGAAAGGTCTTTACTAAGTGGAGATACAAAGGTATTTCCAGTCTGGCTATTCCAATTTGGAGTATTGTATATGATATTCTGCAGATTGTGAAATTGGATCTCCGAGATAAAATAGGCATTCAGATATTCAGTATAAAAGTTAGTTAAGTTTTGATAAACTTATTATGTTAAAACTAAATTGCAGCTTATAATAAGTTTTAGTTATAAAATATTATATTAAGATATGTATCAAAATAGGAGATTAAGTAAGTCAATTGTAATACATGTAATTGTATTACAATTGCATTTAACATAAATCAAAACAATTTCACAATGCTTTTTCTCACTGAAAAACGTCGATTTAATATGAAAACTAGATATTACGCACCAACTGCAAGCAAAGAATTTTATTTACTTTTTCGGAATTATATTTCTGAGATACTTTCCGGATTCAGTCTATTCCTTCCCTTTTTTATTGAATCGAAGCCGCAACCATTGACGCTTTAAAGTGAGTAACAGTATACATGATTCGCAAATTTCTTTCAAATCAAGATAATTAAATAATGAATTTATTAGACAAATATTTGTATATAAACATTTTTCTGTTATAAATACGTTTTCATTTCTATAAGAAATGTTTCCATCTATATATCATTCAAAATTTTGAAATATATATATAAATAAATGAAACTTTTGTAGATAGAAGCTAGAAACTTTCTGTCATCAGATGAATGTGTTTTGAACGAGGATAGAACCTGGGACCTTGTGGTTCGCAGCCGAGTAATATGACCACAATACAAAAGCAATTGCTCATGTTTCGTAGCTGTTATCTGACTTATAAGCTTTCACGACAAATGTAAGAAACACGTTTTACTAATTGATAACTTTATCAACTGAAGGGTTATATAATAGCTAATTGTATTTAAAATTTTTATTACTTACCTTTCTAGAAATCAGTTTTCATAAAATTGCCTACCTTATTTAATGAAACTCTAATTCATGGTATATGTGTTGGAGCTATATTTCAAAAAACAAGTGCATGCTCTGTTTTTTTCAGTCATCTTCATGAATAAGCTTTTAGATTTCATTTCGACGTTCAATGATGTGAAAAAGTCACGCGGTTTCTATTATTTCTCATTATCATTTGACTAATTGGATCGAGAATTCGATACGACAGATCTACAATTATAGTGATAAAACTATTTATTATATTTCATCCATCTGCTTCAATTTATCATTTTGATACAAATAAACAGACTGTCAAATGTAATTCCATAAACAATTTCTTTCGAACTCAGGTTGGTCAGTTGGATCGAGAATTAGATACGACAGATCTACAATTATAGTGATAAAACCACCCTCAGGTTGGTCAGAAATTGATATATTGATTAAATTATAAATGTTGAATATTTTGACAATTATATTAGTTTATTGTCGCCTACCAGAGAATAAAAAAAATGCCATCATTTTTATTTAGAGATATGAGATATTTTATTCAGAATAATGTAAAATATTATGGTGGTATTTTAACACAACTACGCAGGGAAAAACTAGTATTGGATTTCTTTATAGAAAACATTTTATAAAATGCAAATGCCATAAAGTACAATGTTGAAGAATGTAATAATATGTCTGAAAGAATCTCAATATGAAATCAATCAGAAAAGTTGCAGTGAACTTATTTGTTTTCCACCTTAATCAATCAAAGCTTTCTTTGGAATGTAATAATTCATTTTTTGACATTTTATTCCATTTTTCTGTCACTGGCAGGATGGAAGATTCATCATATTTTGAAATATTCTCGAAGAGTAACAATCAAACAAAAACTCTCCAACGGTGGCATCTCAGCAAACAGTTTAAATCAATCGAAACTATTATTAAATATTGTATCGCTGATTCAATAGGTCACTTGATGTTCATATATGACAGATGTTGAAATAGCAAGGAAATATTAATCCATACGTGTTTGTAAAAGTAAACGTATTAATGCTAAGGATGAATAGAATATAAACGACATAAAAAGCGTTCATAATGCTATAAAGGTCAGATCGTTGAATATAGAGCTACCATATTTTTGTCATTTTTATTTCTTGGTTAATAAAAAGATTTTATAAGGAAATGCAAGACTTATATTTCATGAGTAATGCAAAAATCTCTAAATTGCTGAAAGATAGTTGGATCGGGAACCATTCCAGAGCTTAACCAGTAGTTACTTTTCGGGTAACAGATTCTGTCTAAGCAAGAGATTTTCAATTTTTTTTTCATAGCAAATTGTAAACAATGTTTTAACGCCTTAAACTATTTTGTTTTAACAAAAAAAAAAAAAAAATCTAAATTTAGAATGCAATTTCGTAATAATTCTCTTTTAGAACAATTTTATAATTTTCAACAAATTTTTAATAATAATTAATGCAATAATTCTCCTTCAGAACAATTTTATAATAATAATTGCTAATAAATTTATAGTTCATGTAAATTCTTTTGCAGAACCAGATTATGAATAATCAGTGTCAATATTTCAATAATTTTCGTGTTAGTACGCTAAAATAAATTGTAGAATTTTTAGTTTACTGTTAATTAATATATTTAACTTCATTCAAAAACTCAATGAGTGTTTAGTACGATTATGTATGGTATTTAGTATGATTGTTATTTTTAGGATGGCTTTGTGCGATTATGTTTTCAGTATGATTATGTTTTCTGGCTTACATTCTTTCTATAAGTTAAGTGGAATAAAATCATCCAATCAATTGCAACGGTTGACGAATATAAGACGGTCGAAAACAAGGCAGGCGATTCAAATCTAAAATATTATGTTACGGATTTTAGGCTTGAAATTCCGTCTTTTCAATTTTTTTTTCTTGAAAAGTGATTAGTTTCAATTATTCACATAATGTTGGATATATAATTCCTGGAATGTTGATTTTTTTTGTTAAAGAAGGATAAATTAGTAAAATTACATATATATGTAATGATATTTTAACATCTAATTTAATCCAAAATAATTTCCTAAATTTTTGCCTAATTCGGCCCATGTTGGGATAATTCTAAAGTGATCTCTTGTTTCCTGATTCCATTCCACTGTTGAAGCTTTATAAAAATGATGCGCCATCAGTTCCACGTGTCAAGTGAAAATGATCCCTTTGGTGCCCTTATCGAAGGTCAACACGAGTATTCAATCAACACGTGGCCGGAAATCCCATATTATATAAAACTAGTGATTATTTGTTTCGTCCCTTCCTTACTTCTGCTTTTTGTTTCGCGCTGTTGCGGACGTGTTCTGTCCTTTCCTGCTTTGTAAATAAATTGCTTTCTCGGGATGGATTAAAATGAATTTAAAATGTAAAAAAGTCTCTTCAATATCTTTAAACTTGTTGCTTTAAACAAAATAATAAAATAATGCTTACGTATATATAACATTAATATGGAGGGAAGCAGATTTTACTGAATGCACATTAAAATTTTAAGTTCATGGAAACATTAAACAATAAAACTTTCACCCTTACTGCATTATTTATTTACTAAAATTACTTACTCACTCAAGATGAACTCACTAAAATTTTTAGACGTGAAAAATACGTCTGCATGCCAATTTGCTGCAAATACATTAACTACACGGCTGGATTTATAATTCATTCAAAGAATTTTAGAAAACATATGCATTTATTTTTTTTCCATTGAATTACTGATTTAACGATTGTAATAAGGATTCCAAATTATTATAAATGCAGCGAAATGACGATTTGAAATTTTAATTGTGAAATATAATTAGAAAAATTATGGAATTACGTTACATTTTCCATTTAAAATTTTCATTTGTTATAAGGAACTCTCATTGGGTAAAAATAAGTTTCAAACAGCTATCATTGATAAACTATTTAACTCATCGAAATTGAAATAATTTAATACGCTAATTTGAATGATATCTTTTCAATACAATTATTTCAACGTTTAACATCTGAGATTACTTTCTATTTGCATTTAATGACCTAGAAATAATATGTCGTAAGTTACAAGCAGATTATAGTATTAGTCAAATTACAATACAGCTCAAAGAAGAAAAAAAATTAAACCCACACCACGTTTTTTAATCTTTTATTATTTTCAAAATTAGCATTTTCTTCAAATAAAAAGAAATGTACGGGGGCAATTTATTTCATGTTTCTTCTAAAGCGAATGAGCTTATTCAGCACTTTTTGTAAGGGTTTTTATTTTGTTGCAAAAAGCCTTTTCTGTAAGAAAAGTAATAAAAGGCATTTTATTTAAGTAACAAAATCTTATAAAAAAGAAACTTTTAATGATAGAAGAAATTTGAAACACAGGAAATCCATGCTTTGACACTGTAATCTATGATTTTTTTTTATTTAAACACCTTTTCTTTGACTTTATATATAAAAAGAATTTTCTTTACTGTTTTCATTCCATCCGGAGTTGGGCCTCAGGGGATGTTGCCAAACCAGGTAGTCAAGTACCATTTTTATTAAAAAAAATACCGAATAAATAAAATATTGTTGAATTTAATATCATGAATTGTTTCAAAGCGATAATTCACTTTGAATGAGAATTGATAGTTTTTTGAAATATTTTATCCGTATTTGAATAATCATGTTCAAACACACTTGATCAGAAAAAGAGGACGGATAATTAATTGAACTGTCAGACAAGAACGGCTTATCAGTTCAGAAATAAAGGGTGGTGTTCAAATTTTTTACACGAGAAATTGCGAATTAAAATATATTTCTGAATTATGAGGAGTGACCATTCCTAAAATTTTCTTGCATACTACCGATCCTTAACCATAAGCGAAAAGAGTGCTGATAATTTTATTTTCAGAGTCCCGCATATGAGTATTTTGTGCTTTGTAGTTCAATGAAGAAAACCAAGAGAGAAATTGGGACATTTTCTTATCTACCTATTTAACCAAAATTTGACATAGAACTAAAATTTTATACAATCATACACCAAATTTCATTTATCTAAGGCACAGGCACATTTTTTAACCATCGCGATTGCATTCAAGCTAATAACGAACTGATAAACCGGCAACCTCTTTGACGGATTTGGTTTCGAATTTGATAAGGATTTACATTATGGATACTAAATCTGTATACCAAATATTACGACTCTAATTTTTTTTTTATCGTGTTCACTTGTATTTGGGCATCCGGACAGAGAGACAGACTAACTCTGAATGGGTTTCGCTCAAAATGCGTTAGAAATCTTTGGTATAAAGACCGAATACCAAATTTGATCCGTCCATCTGTAAGTGATTTTAAAATAACATTCAGACGGGCATAATTTCAAGTTCGTCTAAAATGTGGAAATTTGTTAAAATGTCGAATTCAAATTTTTGAAAGATTACAATATTTTGTATACGCAAAAACTTAAAGCAGTTTTCTAGCTTTACAAATTCTAGCTATAAGAATCCAATTTTAGAAAATCTCAATCATTTTTCGATGCGCAATATTTATCAAATGAATGTGAACTTGCTTAAATCCAGATATTCTTCCATGGATTAAACATGAAAATGAAATAATAATAATAAAAAGAATACCAAAGGAGAAAAATGAACACATTTTGAGTAGTAGCAAAAAGAACAAATAGATTCGGACAAATTGGAGTTTAAAAAAAGCCTATTAGCAAATGAAATTTCCTAACTTAACGATAAAAATATCCAGACATCTTTACGTTTTACTTTAATATCTTAGGCGAAAAATGCACCTGCGCTCCTCTTTGCAAGTCAAAAAGATATCTCTATTTTTATTTACTTTTTTGAACAGAAGATTTTTCATAAATATGTAGGAAGGGCTGAAATTCTTATTTTTCTTTTCTTATTTTAAAAATTAAATGGGATTTAAAATCTTGCATTACGAAAAAGAAAATATTCTTATAGATTGTTCATTCCAGTTTGAATTTTAAATGAAAAAAAAAATATATAGATTTTTTTTTCATCGCAGAACATTCACTGGTTTATGGAAAATTTTTACTTTCATTTTTCCCTTCATGTTTTAGCAAACTAAATATGTTTCTTCGATATTTTTCAATGCGATTAGAAAAAAGTTATTCTAGAAAACTTTGTTGTTCTGAAAATGATCTATCAAAGACCTATTAACTTTCGGAATGAAATCATAAAAATAAAGTTTTATTTCAACGGAGCATTGTTTAAACTGAAAAAAAAATCGCAACTAAAGCAATTTTTATTCTGAAAAATATATGTACATTATATACAAATATCATACGTTATATTCAGTTAAAAAATGTATGCTGCTATGTGTTAAATTTTACAATTTCTTAAAGAACTATGCTTAAAAACGTTTATTCTGAGAAAAAATCTTTTCAAATAGAAGATTGTACGCTCAAATGTTTTTCTCTATAAATTTAGTTTTTAAAAGAAGAAATTTGTTATATTTATTGCAACCATTAGAATCGGAAATATTCTATTCTTTTAAGGCCTTATATTTACTCTTCTGAGTCGATCACATCCGTATATTTGTATTTGTAAGCTTTATAAATACAAATATATGTATATTTTGTATTTAAGTTTTATGCATAAGATCTGAAAATTCTTCTTAATAATTCAGATGATTTTCCATTAGTTAATCCTTTTTCAAATGTTAGATCTCTATTCTAAACATTTGCAATTCAAATATTATAGCTCTAATTCTAAATGCTTTGATTCAAATCACCAATACTCTTATTTCAAGTATTCTTGTTTCAAATATCTTCAGTCTTAAAATTCCAAAATTTCTTAACATATTACTGTCTAATTTCAATCTCTTTACAAAATAACTCACATGAGGACAATTAAATAATTATCCGAATATTTGTGTTTTTTCTCTTATGAACTTTATCTCTTACTGTAGGGCCCTTTGCATTAACTCTGTTGAACTACAAGATTGTTAATTATTCTTAAAATACTATATACATATATAATAGACAAATATAGGTAAAATACAATGAAACAAGTTATGAAAGGAAAACAATGATTTAAAATCTGTAGAAAATATTAAAATTAAAGAAAGTTTTTAATCCTAATAAAATAAAAATAAAAAATCGTCGTTAGAAATTGGAAATGCATTTTATGCTATTTAATTTCTAAACAAAATATTGTAAGACTACCATAAAATACAACGATGTTAATATTTGGTATTCAATTCAGAATGTTTTTTTCCTATTTTGTATCATATTTTCTTTCATTTTTTTGTTATTCCGGCTATTAAAAAAATTCCTCTCGGTATGCTGGAAGGCAAAAGTTATAGTTCATGAATTTAATTTCTAGTATAATTAGGTCTTGAAAATCACTTTTTAAGATATTGTTATTATCGAAAAACTAAGTACGAAAGTTGTTCGTCTTAATAAGGTGCTATTTTGGCTATTTAGCTTCTCTATACTCAATATTAAGGAAGTCATAGGAAAATGAAAATTTCAATCCGCCCCTATTTCCACTTCTTTTGAGTTTGATGGGGCAATAACGAGCTCACCCAAGAATTTTACATTTCTAACAACATATTTCGTGCCAGTTAAAATCCAAAAGAAATTATTGTAGTCATCTTATAAAGATAACTACAATAATTATGTAGTTGTACCAATGTTATCTTGTTCACAAGATAACATGGGCAAAGCGTTATACGCATATGAAATTCTGTTAAAGATGTGTCCTGAGAACCATTGCAATAGGTAGTCTTCCTATAGAAATCTACCTAAAATGCAGTTAGCCTTAGCTGACCTGCTATTAACTGATTTTAGGATTAGATAATTAAACTTCCATTCCATGTGAATTTCGTTACTCTTTTCATGAAATTGATATGCATTTGAAACTAAAAATTTCTTTGTTTAAAATCTAAATTTAAATTTGATTTTAAAAATCTTATTAAAACTTAATGCACAGCTATTTATTTACATTGCGAAATTATAAGGATAAATAGCAAGACTATGTTTTAATAAAATTTAGAAGAAGAAATATATATCTTGCCATTAATAATTTATATAAAGAAACAAGAGGGAATGGTGTCATGGTGTCACTGAAAAATTAGGCAAAGACGAGAATGCTTCGAGTGCTAACATTTTTATTTTCAGTTTTCCAAACTCCAAACTTTTGTGCTTTTTTGTATAAAGAATATAAGTATTTTTGTATTAATTGGAAACATTGGTTACGAAATCAATCAATCAATATCAATCTTTAGTATAAATCCAACTTTTTTACTGAATGTAGTGAGCGATGCTTGGCGATAAATTGCTGGCAGGTGTTTATCTGCCCGAATATAGAATATGTATTTCAGATGTCTTTTTTCAGATCGGCTGAAACAGAAATTTAACACAAAAGAATCAACAATTAAAATTTACACATCAAATTTCATTTAGGAATTAATTCGAAATCTGATACAAACTTACAATTTAAATATAAAACTTATGTATCAAATTATCTTTATCTAGTTCTTTATGCTGTGTAGCTAGTGCCAATCGGGAGGCAGACTTTCCGCGAATGGATTTTCGCAAAATTTTATGAAAATATGAGAATTTCAGAGATAGAACATCTACTAAATTAAATCGACATTGATCAAATTGCTTTTGAATTATGTTCAAAAACAGATAGAGCTAATTCCGCAAATATGGTTCCAAACTTCAAGTAGACCATGAAGGAGGGGATACAACAGAATCTTGAATTCGATTTTTTTTGACTAGTGCAATAATTTTTCTTTGTATTCTTCGCTTACGAGAATGTGAGAATAACAGAAAGACGATTTCATTATTTACTTCGAAAAGGATTGCACTCTATTAGATGAAGCTAATGAAGTAACTTGGACTTCTTGGAATGTTTTGACACCGGTAAAGACACACACAAAAAAAGCTGACATTAAAACAAATTCAGATCTCAATTAATTTACAATGTATCCATTAAACAATTACATTTAATTTTCTTTCATGTACGTATTGATTTGGGAGTACAGAAGAGAGAGCAACGAAGAAAATTGGTTTTTCGGACAGAGCATCTCGTTCCAGGATCTCGCATTGCCTGGAATTGTTAATGAAGGTCCCATTTACTGGAATAGAAAGGATCACATCACCAGAGACGAGAAACAAGGAGCTAAAAAAAGAATTGTACCTCATTACACCTGCTCCATTCTAGAAACTTATTGGGTTTCCTTACATCGAGGGAGATGTCTTTTGTGTGAATATGTAGTCACTCGGGTTACTTCAGATATATTTGTTGATTACAGCGTCAAGAAGCAGATGATGATAGTTTATTCAATTAAAATATTTATTGCAAGGGATTAATTCGGATTCTATAGGAAAAACTGTCGGATCAGTTCAAAAATAGAACCGGTTCTTGTAGAAATCATACTTCTACCTTTTTGAATGATTTTTGCTTTTAATACGTTTTATTTCATTTATTGTTAGTTATGTTATTATAACCTATTTGATGGCGTTTGGATGCAAATTTGTTTGAAAACTATTTGGCATGGAGCAAGAGAGAATATTTTCATCACAGTTAATCATTTTCAGAGATAAGAAAGCTATGGTGGACAGAAAGAGATACATGGAGTTGTGGTGTTATCAAGAATGTATTAACAGAATCCGTTTTATCGCGTTGCTGTTGCTTATAATACTGTGAGAACTCATTTATTAAATTATTTTCAGATTTCAATGAAAATTCAGTAGAACAATATTTCGTTAGACGAATTGAAGTTGAAGAATAATGACCAAATGTTTATCATAACTGGATCAGATTATCATTATTGTTGGCGAACGGATTCTAAAGCCCTCTGCGGTTTTGCGCATGCGTTAGGATGGGTTTAATTCGTAAAAATAGGGGTGAGATGAAAGGAAGAGATGTTTACATTTTGCAATAGAGTAAACTCGGATAACTCGCAAACTAAATAAAATAATAATGTTAGAAACGACACAATACTCACATAATGTGAAAAAAATGAACGAAAAAGTATCTAATAGGTTGAGAATCAAGGTCGAAGAATGACGAAGAATTCCTGAAATGAGCCCATTCTTCCGCGTCTCGCCTCTTAGCGAGATAAAATCGTCGAAAAGTGGTCGTCTCAGAATACTGAAACGAACAGTACAAGAGATTAGAAAGAAGTTTCGCTTATTTTTGTACATTTTATGGGCTTTCATTAGGTTTTCGAAAAAACTATTGAACATTATAAAATTCAGATAAGTTCCGGATTAATTAACAGGTTAAGTGACAAGCTGTTCTTGAAAAAATATTTTTTTAATTTTCAGAAATTGATTATAAACATCACGGGAAAGTAAGTTTTGATAATATGGCATAACTTTATGAGGATATATGTTATATAATGAATATAATATAGAAAATAATATAGAAATATATAATATAGAAAAATATCCATTTATAAAACTTTAATTATTTATTGAATTTTATTGAATTGTACGATCGGAATTTCTTCTTATAGTGAATGTTCATAAATGTTAGAAAAAAGTTACATTTTTTATTACAATGTGTTTTTAATTTATTATATAAACGAACGTATTTAAACAGTTTCTTTTATTTATTATAGATATTTAAATTTGAACGTTATATTTATAATAATAGGTACTGAGTTATAGTAATTATAGCTAATATTTAAAGATCAGTATTAGAGATACTGAGCTACAATATTTATAACCTAATATTTAACTTTTTAAATATTAGCTTAATAACACTGCTTGAAAAAATGCCAGTAATATTTTAGACAATATGTTTCAGGAATAATATAAATTATAAATATAATGAATATTATCATTTTTGAAAAATTGCTTATTTTAGGTTTATTTTTATGATTTAACTTATAAATAGTGTATCAAACAACTTTGACTCAATTTTAATTATTTACCTTAGAAGGAAAATTAAATCACCTTTAACCTGTTTATAAGAGATTGTAATTACTTTGACAGGTCCTTAAAATTACTATTAAAATCGCTAAGTTTTTAAAATGTTTAATGCTTTTATTTAATTTAAATTTCTTGCTTCCTTTTTTACATTTATTCTATTAAAATATTATATTTACATTTAAATTCTTTTTTTTGAGTGTCTGTAACAATTTATGGTTTTATTCAAATCATTAAATTTTTGCAACTTAAAAGAAATAAACAGATCTTTTCTTAATTAAATATTTGAAACAGCATTCCCAGTCATTTCATCTATCTTAAGATTAATGATAGTTTGTAAGGAAAAGAAAAATAGTACCATCTTCGATGAACTTTGCAATAGAATAAATATTTCTCATTGAAGGCATTTTAAAAGGACGAAAAGTATAAGAAAATAAATCTAATGCAGAAATAAATTTCATTTTCAACAAATTTAAATAATTTCATCTAATTTTCTTTTATGGCTTTAGCATTTTGGTATTCCCCACTTGGAACATTCCGGATTCCCTGTTCTTCCGAGAACATCCCTCATTACATGAATTGCTAATAAGGTTGCCATTTTCCTCTACAAAAAAAAAAAAAAAAAAAAAAAAAAAAACCAGAAAAAGTAAGAAGAAATCCCCCTTCATTGCACCTGGCCCATTCTGGAAACTTGGTCGTTAAGAACTTCAATCGATACTTCCGGGCGAAAAAGAGTTCCGTTGTATAGTCCACCCCCTTTTTACTTAGGAAATACGTCACCGAAAGTGAATGATAAGGAGGTAGCTATTCAGTTGGTAATTCTAATTGCTGAGGTGGTTATATTGTGTTGCTTGATTGTAACCGTAATCGCAAGCCATCAAAGAAGAGGGATTACTTCATCAATATCCTTTTCTCCGATTAAGGTTGGTGGGTGTCTGATGGTGCTTGAAGAAGATGAAAAGTTTTAGTTTTTGGATTAGTGAGTTGAAGAATTGGTTGAAAGATTTGTTGTAAATTTGTTTTCTGATGATAACATTTTATTGTTATTAGGTTTTCTGCATATACTGCATCAAATATTTTTGAGTTACTTCCTGTATTTACTCAATGTCGAAGATTGGCTTGTGTATATGAGTACCAGTGACATACAATTTGTTTGTTCTCAATTGATTCATTAATCGCAATGTATACACATATTAGAAATAAAGGGAAAAGTACCACTAGTTAAGAAAAATAACCATATAAAATTAATTATCGTGAGTGATATGAGTTATATTAATATTTTAATGTTTCTCACAAAGGAGTCCATCTGGCCGTAAGAAAAAAGTTTCTTATGGATAAGAGATCAATTTGTAAGGCAAATTGTGTTTAGCTTTGTTGTGAGTTAATAAGTGAATATTAAAGTGTGGATTTGGATGATCTTAAGCGGTCATAGACAGATTTGGAACCAATTTCATGTTGCGGGTTTTATTTTATGAATTTATGGAAGTTTGTATCCCTAATGTGTTTCGTTGCATTTGTTATAATCCGAAGAAAATTATTTGATTATTTGTATTGTTAGCTGTTATGTTAGGGTTTGTTTTGTTAGTTTGTTATGTTAAGTAATGTTAGCTGTCAATTGCTCAAATGGAAAATGCATATTTAAAAGAACAGCTCTGATTATTTCGTTAAATGAAAGCATTTTGTTTTTGCGTAACATCTTGGAATAACTGCCATTCGCGCGAAACGCAAATGAATCCTTGTCCAAAACTTTTATTTCAAGGTTAAGCTCGAAGGGAGTGTCAGATGGCTGTGTAGTTTTACATCAACTTTAGTTGTTAATTTAATAGGATATTTTAAGAAGGCAAGAGACTTTGCCATTAATCTACAGTGACCTTTCCTGAATTTAATTTTTATTTCTTAATTTTTAGATTTTCGTCATTCATAACATTTTTCTAAAGTTCTAATGATACCGTAAATCAATCACCTTTCGACAAATATTTAAAAATATTGATAATGTAATAAAAAAAAATTCTGTGTTCACTTGTTGCATAACAGCTGCATTAACGGAAAAAGCCAAATACAAACATATGGAGATTTAAGGAAATATTTAAAATCGAATAAAAAGTTAAAACATTATCCTGAGGTTTTACTGCTTGTAAATGTATCAGCTGCAAAATCAGCTGTATGCTTATACTAAGGGATTCAGCAGGTTCTTTTGTCTAGATATCATTTCATAATCAAAATGATACACCTTGGAAATTTAAGTTTTAAAAATTAGGTGGTAGAAGCGTAGTGTCATGCACTACAGAAACACGGTTTATGTGAAGAAAATTATCCGCTGTCATAAATTTGTTGCTAAATCTTTCGTTTATAATTTTCACCAATCTTAAAAGTTAATGCACTGTAAAATAACCCTCTTAATATTTAAGCTGCTCCGCAGTTAAATTATGATTGCAATGTTCCAGTAATATTTTGTATTCAAACATTTTTCGTCGTAGTATTTGACTTCTCATTACCTAAGGAATATTTGAAGAATATAATATAACCAATTTGAATAGTGTTTTTGAAAGATTAATCCATGTATTTTATTTAGAAATTAAAAAAAATTACAGAATTTTTTCAAAGTTTTTGATATTAAAATTTCTTTGTTATTCAGATGTATATTACTGATTAAAGTTATTTTGCAAAATGAATTTCAGCATAATGTACAGTTGTTATGTTTCAGTACTGCGCAATGGGCGGCTTAATAAGGTTGCTGAACCTAGTTATGGTACTTTATAGATTAATTTGCAATGGTCATACTATGCATGTCTTTATTCTACAGTGCATTGCATATAAAGTTAAAATATAAAAACTCGTACTTCTTTGGTGTATAGTACTTATTCCCAACTTACTAGTTCTATAGTACGTTTAGTTAAAAAATAAAATTTGAAACTTCTCTGGTGCATTAACTTGTTTCCTGGAAAAACCAATGAAAGAAAAAAAAAAGATTATATAATTTAAAGATTTCAGTGGATATTTCTCATCGAACAGGGATTAATCTAATGGTAACAGAGTGAGTATTCTTTAAATAAAACATTCAACAAAAAATATCACAAATAATTAAAATCGAGGAATATATTCAATTAAAAGAAAGCATTAAACTTATACCATCTAATTTTCTTTTTCGGTTGTGCAATTCTTCTCTTGAACACACCATAGTTCTTGTTCTACAAAGAACACCCCTCATTAATAATGAAAATTGTTATCGAATAAAGAAAGAGAGAAATAGATAAAAAAAATTCTCTTATTACACATGTCCCAGTCGTTCAGACAAGAATCAATACTTTCTGAGGAAAAGGATCCTATAATATAATCCATCCTTTTTTAAATTAATTTCTGGAATAGGCCTTGAGTTGAATGATAAGGAGGTAACTATTCCGTGGAAATTACTAATTACCGAGGTGGTTATATTGCATAGTTCACTCAAAACTACAATTTCAAGTCATTAAAAAGATGGATAGTTATGCCGATATGCTTTGCTTTCATCCATTTAATGTTCTTCTTATGGATTGGGAATCAGACAAGATTTAAATTTCTTTTCTTTGTTTGAGGTTAGTTAATTATTAAATAGATGGAATAATATTTATTGTAATTGAGTTCTGGAGAATAATGTTTTTTATCATTAAAATTTCTAGACATATAAAGAGCCGCGGCAACCTGGTGTTAAGGTCTCGGTTGCGGGAATAGAAGGATTCAGATTCGAAAGCCAATTGCACCGAAGAAACACATAGTACATGCTAAATAAGTCGGGACCAACGTTCTCTTGATGGTATGGCGCGGAAATTAGGAAAGGGGAGACATGCCAACTCTGATCGTTCTCCTCATCTGACCGCAGTTCAAAATTACGAGGCCCGTCTTGAAATAGCTCATTGTTGCTTTTACAAACGAGATGTTAATATGAACTGAACTCTAGATATGTCAATAGATATGCCAAAGAAACTTTCTGTAATTTCTAACCATGTGAAGAATTTTTAAAGATATTAAGAATGAATAATATACTTTTAAAGATTTTTTTTATACAAAAAAAAAATAAAATGTAAAAAATCTTTTTTATAAATTTTTGTAAAATATTTTCATTATTGAGATAGTTAAAACTGAAAATTTTTTGATGACTGCCATTACTAGAAGTTCGTTGGACATTAAATTATTATTATTAAATTGGCACAAAATGATTATAACATTATGCGAATGATTTAAATAGCAATGATGAGGGATTCCTTTTTAAAAATTTTCTTTAAGGAAAATAATACCATGAATAAATAACATTAAATGCTATTTTTTTATTTACAACAACATTCAAATATAATTTTCGGCCGTAGTTGTAAGGATTCGATCAGCCCTTTTGGGAAAATACCATCTCCAACTTTCTGTGAGAAATCCTTCATTACGTGGAATTGCTAATGAGGTTGCCATCTTTCCCAACAAAAAGAAAAAGACGAGAAAAAGGAAGAAGAAATGGCGCTCATTATACCTGTCCCATTCTAGCGATTCGGTCGTTAAGACCCGAATCGATACTTCCGGGGGAAAAAGAGTCCTCTTGTAAGGTCCACCCTTTTTTACTTCCGAAATACGTCATTGAAGGTGCATGATAAGGAGGTAGCCATTCAGTGGGTATTCCTAATTGTTGAGGTGGTTATATTATGCCGTTCGGTCGTAACTGTAATCGCGAGTCATCAAAGCACCGGGATAGTTCCGCCGATAACCGTTGCTCTGAAGGAGTTGGTGGATATTTGGCGTTTCTTCGAGAAAAATGAAAAGTTGTGGGTTGATTTTCTTGTGATTTGCCTGGATGGGTTAAGGTGATTTAAAGAAGGAAGTTTTATCATTTTATTTTTAAGCCAAAGCTTTATGATTTGTAAAGAAAAACTTTTTTTTTATCCTCGATAAATATTAGGAGGAAAAAAATATTTATTTGTACTTTGGATGCGTTATGGTCTTTTATACGTTGTGGTTTAGTTTAGTTTCAGTTCAGTTTAGTTATATTAAAGTCCCATTTTTAAAGCAATACTAGAGCTATTTTGGGATGGATCTCGTCATTTTGAATCGCGGGCATACCATGAGAACGTCATCTGAGCTGGCACCCCCTTCTCCAAACTTCCACCACTCCAGTGGGAGGACGTTTGGGCCCAAAGGATTTAACGTGCACCGCACTCACTTACATGTCTGTTCTTCGGTGGAATCGGGTCTCAAACCTGAGTCCCTCCGGTTCTGAAGCCGAGATCTTACCACCAGGCCACCGCGATCCCGATATGTTATGGATTACACTTTAATGAATAATAATAAAGAATGTATTGAATTACAGAAATACAACTTGGGAACTTCGCTGTTTTATTTTTCTTCTAACTATTCTATTTTCCTAAAAACGAGAAGCAATTGTTAAAATCCTTTTGTTTCCACGTCGAATAATTTAATTCAGCTCTGTTAGCGATTGAAACAAATGATTAAAATTAATGTTAGAAACAAAACTACAAAACTTTTAACAGTTTAGAAAGGAAAATATTTCTATTTTTTCCTTCAATTATATTGAGTTTAAGAAAAATTAATGTGACGTTGTACATAACTGACATTCTGGCATATATTCTGACATTTCTGGCATCTGTCGATGTCCATTTCCATTATGATGTTAAACAGAACCTTATGTGTATTTCAGCATCTCTATCAAATGAAGATGGTGTGTTTTGACACTGAGCTGTTCGTTTCATTTGGAGGAATAATAATTTATTCAAGTTATTGTAGAGCAAAACGACGTTTAGATCCTTTCTTTTCTTCTAATCATCAGTTGATCATTTTTCTTAGAGCAAAGTTATCGTATTAAAGATTGAAATGAAAATTTGAATAAATGAAACTGTTAATAGAGTGACCTATTGGCTAGGTTTACATATGTTTTTATTTTAAATCTCTTGCTATTTTGAACTAATTTATCGAAATTTTAATATCTGAGATATTTCACATTATGTAGAATCAGTTAAAAGAATATAAATTAGAAGTTACAATTGGAAAGTTTGAAGATTATACAAAATAATATGTATATAGCCCTATATGCTAAAACAATTTACATATATTTGAAGAGGACTTTCTTAGGAATTATGAAATGTTTTACCTTTAGAATAATTTTTACACATTATGAGCAATAACAAGTGTGCAATATTTTGAAGGACTGAACTAGAATTCGTTGGAGATGGTTATATATGCAAAGGGGAAAGCACTAGTCCTTTTCGTACTTGAGGTAAAATGTTGAATGCATCCGACTTTCTTCGAAAGAAACAATTAAAAATCTACAAGCAGTGGGAGTTGACAGGTTGGAATTGCATTAAAGGCTTGTCACGTGCATAAAATCTACGCCTATTATTTATAAATATCTACATGAATTCTAGCAGCAGTGAACTCAACAACTAGAAATTAATTATTAATATATGAAAAGAAATGAATTTAAATAGGATACGCATTGTATAAGACTTTGAATTTCCCTGTATAGTTTGGAAGTTTGGAAAAGGGAGGAGTGCCAGCTCATGTGTCCTCGTTAACTGACCACGATTCAAAATTACAAGGTCCGTCTCAAAATAGCCCTAGTGTTGCTTTAAAACGGGACATTAATATAACTAAACTTTAAATTTCATTCTATCCAGTGGCGTGTCGTATGTGTCTGTATTAATTGCCATTCATTAGAAATGAATATTTTAAATTTGAACCTTTATTTTGAATAGTTTTGTACAAACAAAAAATCGTTTTTATGAAATTTTCTTTGCAACTTGAATGCGATCAGTTTGAAAACTGCTTTTAAAATTTAAAATCCCCTAAACACGAAAAATAAATTCAAATCTTTCTGTTTCACGCCGGATACCTTCCCAATTATTCTTTCATCATAATGATTACTATTTTCCATTGAAATATCCATAAAACGGCAGCCATTCTGAGTATCGATCGGAAGCTCGTGTTTTTGACAAGGCAATCATTTCGTGTATTAAAATCCGGCGCAGTTTCGTCCCCGGGCGAGCGAATCACGGCTGTGCCTTTCGAATTTTCCTCACGTACGCGGCGTGCGGTTAAGAGGGCTGTGTCACGAAAAGATCACGTCCCAACAGGCGACGTGGGCATTAATTGAAAGCCTGGCTTCTGATTGAATGGAGAATGAAATATATGAAATGGTTTTCAAAACGTGATTTCTGAAAATGGCGGTAGAGGTGTCTTTGCGTTGAGTGTTTGGCTCTTTTGTGTGAACGAAATTGCCACATTTGATTATATGAAACGTTACGTCAAACGTTTGGTTCGTCTGTTAACGGTGTTTTTGATTTTACATCTCTAACTGATCACAGCTGTCAAACAGGCATTGCGAAAGTGCAACACCTGAAGTATTTTTACTTTATCATATATTATACAGAGAGAACACTGCAATCGTCAAGACATTCAAACTCAAGATTTTAATAAATCGAAACGTTTTAGGGTTCCCAGACTTCAAAAAACACTTTTTAGCAATATGTCTGTCTGTTCGTCAGTCTGCTTGTTTGTGAATATGGAAACTCAAAGACGCTACAAGGATATTAGGATTCTTCTTCAGATTTTAGAGGTTGCCGTTTTAGCTGTAGTAAGATTTCGGTTTCGGAACTAGGTTCCAGTTTCAAGACTTGCTCAAGTTTTCTGCTCAAGCTGCACCTCCTAAGGGATGCTGACGTACGTTAAATCCATTGGGACCAAATGACATTCCTCTACCTATGGTGCGGAGAAGGGGTTGCCAGCTCAAAGGTCATCCTCGTTATCTGACCACGAATCAAAATTGTGAGGTCCGTCATAAAATATCCCTATAGTGTTACTTTGAAGCGGGACGTTAACATAACTAAACTAAACCAATACTTAGCTTTCAGCAATAGAAGAAAACTAGGCAATCTGATATTTGATTTGATTGAAAAATGAAAACGATTTTGGTTTGAATCACAACAATAAAAACATTGTTGCGATATACAATTAAAAATATATTTAAAAATTAATTAAATCTAAAATAAAGAATTGAACAGCCACTAATCAGCCCTATTGAAAAGTTAATGCTTTTACATTTTCAAATGGTTTAGGTACAAATTTCCATCCTTCAATGTATATCAGGACGAAATTTGGTAGTTAGTAATTCTAGGTCAAATAGTCTGTTCTGTTCTGTAGAGCGTCAAATAAATGCACATACATTCATCTTTATTATTAGTAGAGATTATTCTATTTCGGGTCATGATTTTTATACAATGAAGCTTTGGATTATAATAAAACATGGTTTCTCTAATGTTCAGACCTGACACTTTTTATTTGTGAGACTATATAAATAGGTATAGACTACATACAATGAATAGGTACAGATTGCATGCAATTACAATGTTTCAATTGATAGATATGTGTTCGCAGTGAAGTATTAAAAGTAACATTACTTCCACAATATTACAACACCTATATTTCTATAAACTGTTAATATCTGTGTAGAAATGTAATTAATATGATATATCTTAATTCTGCACTTGTGTTCAGAAGTACAATATTTTTAAAGTTTTGATTTAATTGTTTTTCTCAGAGATGCGAAGAAAAGAATGAAGTTAATTTAATAAAAACCATTTTCAGTTGTCAAATGTATCCGAGAGGAAAAAGTAAATTATATTTAGAAACTGCCCACTATATGGCTCAGGTCAAGGTTTCTTCATTGACTTATTAAAGAGCATGCTGGATTAGTCCTCGTAATAATGAGTTGCCAAATGATAGGAACCAAGTTTAAATCATCACAGGATTTCTTTTTCATGCATTTTTTCCTATGTATTCTCAGACCTTACAAACGTGTATACATTGGTTGAAGTTACTTTAGGCTTTTATATGCAATGGATTCTTTTGGATTTGGGAATCGAATTTATCATCTTCTAAATACTAGTCCGGGTATCTAACTTCAACTCAGTATCTCTTCTTGACAGATAGATTCATTCATAGAATTATATTAATCACATTTAAATCAAATTGAACAATAAACTGGGTCAATAAAAATTTTTAATTTTAATTTATTAAAAATAGTGTTTAATAAATTTTATCTGTTTCAATTATTTTACGAAATTTTAAGTATTTTTAATCCATAGAAATTGAGCTCTTTTACAATTTTAAAATTTAAATTATCTTTTATTTTAAATCAGCTGGAATATTTCTTTAACTCTTTTGGAACCGGTTATAACATTTTGTATTATCGAAATAATCTGTTTTTAAAATTGATGTTTTTAATTTGCATAAGGAAATTTTGATAAGAGCTAAGTGGCATATGAATAGTGAATTCATTAGTCCGTATTTGATTTATTAAATTTAATTTAAAAAATGTATTTAAATATGAAACAATTTTTGATATTTTTTCCTAACAAATAATCCTTTTAGCCAGAATTTCTTAATATGAACGATGCGCAATAGAATTTACATATTTGTACAGATAGTTATTCAAATTAACAAGATATGAGTAAATAAGATCGCTTTTATTTAAAATTTTAATGATTTTGTAACATTTAGTAACTTCAGTCTTTTATCCCTAGTCTTGCTATCATTTATTTGAGTCATTTTCGTTGCACCTACAGGCTACCAGGGAAATAAAATTATTATATTTCTTAAGAAATTTTTCTATTGTTGTGGGATCTTGATTAGAATATTTATTAATTCTATTGCCGTCCCAAGAGGGGGGTGGGGTGTACCCTCGTAATTGAGTATGAGAAGCTTTCCGGCATGGTGGTTGGTTCTCGCCACCCTTGTGGTATACAAAAATGTGGGGGTCAGGCTTCTCCCATCGATGATGGGAAGTACTTCCTTATGGAAGGATTGTACCGTGGGCGGTGATGGCCCTTAGGATTCAACCACAGTTCCCGCCAGTGTAACTATCGCGACGGTCCAGTCATTCCATGTGCCTTCCAACGGGTCGGTTTGAGGTTTAATTCTTTTGCCACATTTGGCTTTTAAATTTCTCCTGCTTAGTATCTGCTTTTATTATTATTGATATGACAGTTCATTGAGAAATAAATGATTTATTTTGAATGTTTATTTGAGATCTAAAATAAAGCTGGTGCAGTTTTTTCAGTTATTTCATTTTTCAAATACATGATACTGCAAACATAATTAATAGTTTAGATAACCCCACCTACAACTTGCAAAAGATAAAAACATCTTTATTATAAAAATAAACAAGGAAAGGATATGTTAGTTACAAATTTAATAAGAATTTTAAAAGACCTTTTCAACTGAACGAAGAATTAAAAAAATACATATATAATTATCATTCACTTTTATAGATCTATAATGCGTTGTTATAAATGCTGTGGAACCTTAAAATCCTTTTGTAATTCAATGCTAGATGACAACAGTAATACGAAATTAAAATTTAATTAAATTTGTAGTTAAAAAAGATAATTAAATTCTGTATTTATTAATATTCGATATTGACGTTTAGAATATACTAGAGCACAAAAATTAAAGTTCAGCATATCGGAAAGAGATAAAAGAAATGTCACAAAATAACAGTTTAATAAAAATGAAACAGGTCAAGTTAAATAAAGAATGACACATTTCACAAAGAATCCTCTTCTCTGTTATCACAATTTTTTTCTTTAATTTGATAAGTGTTATCTGTTATTTAAACAGTCAGTCTTTAATTGATCAAATTTTGAATTAATTTAGTAATATGATTTATTTTTTTATTCTCATCGTAACATAAGTACGATTGGCATCATAATCTGTATTATAAACCCAATTGCATTGAAATAACTTCATATGATTGAACTATATAATTTATTTCTAAACATGTCTCAATGCTTAATAATTGAATATTATCTAACCGCAATGTGTTATTTATTTATTCTCATATGAGTAGCTTTCATATTACGAGTGCATCATCCCTTGAATGAGCATTTGAATTTATTCATATGATTAATTGCGATTAGAGTAATCTAATTGTACTGAATTATTTATGTTGATCGTATCATAATTCAATTAAATTTCAATTTAAGTTTCTATTTCGTGAAAGCGACACTCAATGTGAATATTTTATACTGCATTAAAATTTTGTTTCCTCATTTCTGGTCATCTGAAGTGCACACTTTTTTCAATAGATTCAAATTATCGTCAGCTGAATGTTTTTTTAATTGTATCTCAAATCTTGGCAGGAAGGTAACTTAAGCAAAGTCGATCCTCTGCTTGAAATTCAAACAGAATTCTTTATTTTTATCTCCCTTAAGTGACATCATAAAGGTTTATTTGAAAGAAGCAAAATTCACTTGAGCTTTTGGTTTGATTTTCTTCTTTTCTTTCTTATTATACCACTCTTCCCTAATTGAAGTTGTAATTCAATTTATTTCCAAAGAATAAATTTTAGTTTCTATTTTTTCTAATCTATTTTTTTATTAAATAGCTCGAGATTAATTCTTTACGTTATAAAAATTATTATAGAATTTCTTGATATTTCTCAAGAAAAATGTATTGGAAATTCTCTTTGACAGTTTATTTCTGGGAAAAAAGGAAATTTTATCTAGGTTGATAAAATAGTAGATAGAACTAGACACTTGAATTTTTTTTAAAATAATTGCTTTATCATTGAGCGAAATTTATTTTGAAGTCATTTCTTAATACATGAAGATTATCGTCAAGATTTGTTAAATTAAAAATGTTGTCATATTGAAATATAAGATCTAAATTGGGAAAAAATTTCAACATTACTTAAATTTTATAGAGAAGTGAGCTGATTGGAAATGGCATATAAAAAGTAAGAATTCATAATTTATTTGATATAATGGCATGGATTTTATTGTTGTAAACTGACATTTAAAAGTTAAAAAAAGAGAATATAATACCGCCAATAAATCGATTAATTTAAGTTTTTTAATAAAGCATTTAAGGAAAATAGAAGGAAGTACCGTGATTTAAAGAAAAAAATTATCAGTTTGGTATCCATGTAGCATTTAACTTGGGATTATCGTTGGACGCCAGAACGTAACAACAATAATAATAAAAAAAAACTATGTGAACTTTTTAATTATTTACAGAAAAAAAAATATCACCGAAAAATTTTTTTTTAAATGTCAAATTGACAGCTATGATATTATCTTTATTCAACGTTATCAATTTTATCAGAGGGATGAAAAATAAAGTAAATAAAATAAGACATGTTCAAGCGCAACAAAATAGTTTTTTCTCAAATAATTTCAAAAAGGCTTCGAACAATACTGTTATATTACTATATAATTGCATTATTATAAATATTAATATTGCAAATATTACATTTTTTACTATAAAGATTGAATTATTGTAAATCTATCTCTGTATAATTTGAATCTTTTAAAAATTCAGTTTTAGAAGAGACTGTGAAAGGGAAAATCAAGCCACTGTATATTGATGTCACTGCCTTTAGACCAAAGTGAGAGCTAGGTTGACTCTCAGATTTTATAATATTATTTAAATTCTGATATATTGTATATTTTATAAAAGTTCGCCATAAATATTTCTAGATCGCCCTTCCCGGTTTAAAAAAAAAACAAATGAACGCCCCGAAAACTGGAAGATCTCAAATCTTTTGTCAGGCTTAGGCGATAAATGTTTTTCTTGGATATATATATTCTTGTAAACTACTTTTATCAAACTGGAATATACTTGAATGAAATTTTGCTACTAAATTATGTGATGAAATCATGCTATTATGAATTTCGTGTGTAAATATTAATGTTCGGAAATTGATACTAATTACAATTATAGATAAAAATTGTAAGCAATAAAGTTTTTAAAAACTTTCTCACCAAGCACAATATTATTTTATATTTAAAAAAATCCATTGTAATATGAAAAAATCTTTCAGGTTTTACAAATGCTTAAGTTTGAAAATACTCCCAATGTGAAATGATAATTTTTCCAGCTCGGGTGTCATCCTCGTCATCTGACCGCGGTCCAAAATGACGAGGTCCGTTCCAAAATAGCCATAGTGTTGCTTTAAAACGGGACGTTAATATAACTAAACTAAACTTGATTAAATTCAAAACGCACTACGCTGTGGAAATATATACGAAAAACGAAAAATACTCTGATTACATTTTTTAAAAATTTCATTTAGGATCTAATTGATACTAATTATTATTATCTTACTTTTAAAATGTTCGTATTTGTAAAAAATATTTATGAGACTCAAATAATATTTACATTTTTAGGAATAAATTTTACAATTCATTCTGCTCAAAACTGAGTTGATAACTTTTCTTACTTTTATTTCTAGAGAGGAAATAAAATAGAATCGAATCTTTATTTTCATTGTCCTTGTTCCCAGCCGCCGAAGAGTAACAGCAATTTATAAAAGCAAATTTCATATAAAGGCGTTTCCACTGTTTGCATTATAAACAAGGGGAAATTATTACCTTGGATCAAAAATTGAGGCTCAAGTTCTTAGTCAAACGGGAAACAACTTCGGCGCTATAAAAAGAAAATAATAATAAAAAACTAGAGCTCCAGCGAAGAAATGGTTGTTTCATGTCGCAATAACGAATTGTTTCAGCAAATATCTGAAGTGTGAATAAAGGGTAAAACATAACGATTGGATATTATTCCTGTGTAAGGGAAATGTGAAGTGATCTGAATGTTTTATTCACTAGAAAATATGGGGAGAAAGTGTAGGTTTATGAAGTTTCATTCTATTTTACCGCAAGGAAAAAAAGGGTAAAAAGCGAAAAGTTCGAAACGCTGTGAAAAACTAACAAAATAAGTATCCGTGGTAGCGATGTTATCATACAGAGTTAGCATAAATGATTACTCGATTATTAAATAGCTATATTTTCAAATCTATTACACTTATTACATTCAGTGTTACATGAAAATAAAGAAACTCTCCAAAATTTTCGGCATCCGTTTTCGATATGTGCACTTTCTTTACTTCGACTGTCATCGCGGTTTAGTCGCGGAACCTGGGACCGAGTTTAGTCGCGGAACCTGGGGCCGAGTTTAGTCGCGGAACCTGGGGCCGAGTTTAGTCGCGGAACCTGGGGCCGAGTTTAGTCGCGGAACCTGGGACCGAGTTTAGTCGCGGAACCTGGGACCGAGTTTAGTCGCGGAACCTGGGACCGAGTTTAGTCGCGGAACCTGGGACCGAGTTTAGTCGCGGAACCTGGGACCGAGTTTAGTCGCGGAACCTGGGACCGAGTTTAGTCGCGGAACCTGGGACCGAGTTTAATGTAGCACTGAAGCGTTCTTAGAGTTCTGAAATGGAGAATTGTAAACAAGGTGTAATATAAAACCTCGTTTAAAGAAATCACTTTGGGTAAGATCCTAAAATTTTGGTGGCCATGTGACGAAGGACATTTCAGGGTTACTTGCACGATCAATTCAGTATTGAATAAGAATATTTAGGTAAGCTATGAAAATCCAATCTGCAATAGAATGGGATACCACCTTGATGAAAGATATGCTTGTTTGTTCGTGAATCTCCTCGTAGTTGTGGGAATGATTATATTTTCAGCATATTCAGATCATTGCCTCTTTTTCAAACAATGTTGAAAAGAAAATTTGGAATTCTTTTTTTCATGTATTATCATTTGGATTATATATAATAGTTTTAAAAATACAAAATTTTAAAAATCTGGTCATTCATTTATGCTAACCATGTATTATTCTTCCACACAATTGTACTGGGTTCCCTTTTTCATTTTTAGTTTAACAATTTAAAGGGCCATTTTTTTTCTAGTCACATTATGTTAAAATATTTTGAGGCTTGAAATTAGAATAATAAAAGGGATTCATTTAGCTTATTAGATAAATTTAATTTGATTTAATTAATTTGGTTAATTAATAATTAAGTAACAAACCAAGACGCATCATTTTGTCTGAAATAAAGAACTGAAGCATCTAAGTTTCTGTCTTTCTAAAAACATGTGTCAGAACTTATGCCAACCTACATAATTTCATACAAAGATTGATAAATTTGGTGGGAAGCATACTTCCCACGCCCTTAGAAAGGGTTAAAAGCAGATAATTTATGTCCATTTTTATATTTTCTTGAAGTACAGTGCAAGAATTATTCTATGAATTTCAAAGAAGTGATTAGTTATCAAAAAACGTATGGTTTAATAAAAAATGGAGCAAGATTAATTCAGGGTTTAAAATTATTTACTCAAAACATTTCGTTGCTTAGTTTGTACATATTTAAAATGAAAATTTTTCTACGAATGATCAGTTTCTTTTCATTTATTGTAATTACTTAATTTACAGAATTTCAATAATTTTCCGTTTCAAATTTCTTTCAAAAATTAAAATTTATTCATTTTATTGCTTAAAAAGGAGGAATATAAAAGAAAAAAATCGTCTTTGTTTAAAAGGAACTAAAAGTCTCATATTCTGTCTTCTGCTGCCTCGCTCAGCTCTCTATTGTAAGCTCATAGGATCAGTTCTTGTTAGTCATTAACTATCAGTCTAGCCATTATACATTCATTTATAGAATGATTACATATTACCCAGATTAGTAGCTTAAGCAGAATGAGAATATATTGGTTTACCCTTCTGATAGCAGACTTATCCGTTTGAATAGTGTAAAAAAAAATCTGTTAGCGTTTATCTGTATGTAAAAAAAAAAAAAGATGTATTCAACGAAAGCAATATTTACGAAGTATTTTTATTAGTTAATAAATAATTAAAATTTTTATTTCAAATATTTTTTGCGTTTTTATTTTTAAATTTAATATACGCTATTATAAATATTATGGAAGCTAAAAGTCAACCTGAAAAAAATTCGTTGTCACTTTTGCTCAGCCAAAATTTAATTAATGACAATTACGTTAGGAAAATACCAAAATAGTGCATTGTCATCGAGAAGGAGAATGGGGCCACAAACTTTTAAATCTCAGTTCTATTAGAAAGCTCATTAGAGTAAAACATAAATTGAAAAAAAAAATTCTGTGTTTTAAAATATGACACACGCCATATTAAATGAAACTGTTTCAAATAATTCTGAAAATGCTTAAAAAATAATGGAGACATTAAAATAATACAATTTTAATATTACGGGGAAATTGGGACCAAATCAAAGTTTGTTCATTTGAAATAGCGCTTATATTTAAATGTCAGGAGGGCCTCTTTCATTTGTGAATGAAAATTCTGTGTCAGCGTTGTCTTCGTATATCAGCAACCTCATGTCCGTCGACTTTTTTTTCTATTGATAAATTATTCTTGTTTTTACTTTTGTAATCAATGTATGCAAAGAGAATGTTTTCGTCAAAAAATTTCGGATTCGAGACTGACGAATTTTTCCTTTCCAAATTTACATAAAAAAACACGTTTTTTAAAAAGATTATGTCCTTCTGTAAATACGATAACTTAAAAGGGCGTGAAGCTAAACGAATAAAATATGGTATATGGTCTTTACTTTAAATTTGTAAATGTCTATTAAATTTTGAATGGAATCCATTACAGGAAGTTATCTCTGGTTTTCGTTTTCCAAATATAAATTGACTTCTTTGTTTTGTAGTTGTTGTCTAGATGGATAACATTTGGTACACAGTTTTAACATTTAAAGTACAGATTTGTATGCCATTTAATATCAAATCAGATCAGTCACTATTTGGGGGGTTATCACAAGCATGTAAACATAACTCCCCCAAATTAGCAATATCTAAAATATATGAAACTTGATATGCAATTTTGTGACTGCAATTGCAGTTCTGTGTTAAATATTAATTTTAATCGGTTGAATCAAAAAACACGCTGAATGCGCAGTCGGTTTTCTGAGACATATGTGTTAACTATACCAGTGATTAATCGCCAAATGTTCTCATTATGATAGGTTCCTTCGTAATTATTGTTCGCCAATAGCATATGGTTAGTAATATATAAGTACAATTAAATAAGAGTATGTGATAAAATTTCGAGAATTCCGATTGGTTTCTTAAACAGTATATCTGTCAAGCAACCTTTTTCTTTTGTTTCAATTATTCACTTTTTTTGTTATATTTTTATTGTTTAATATTAAATATCTTCACCATTGCTAATAGTTGGCCAAATACTTCATTTTTATAACCGTTTTAATATTCTACAAATGAGTATTTCCAATTTGCGTTACAGTGACTAAAAATTTTTTATTACTTTGAAAAGGAAATTTAGGCTTGAATTAATGATCGAATAGGGAATAACAAATGCATAGAAACAGAGAAAAAATGAATAAAATGCTGCACTAGGAGAGGTTTTATGGTGGTATTGCGAATTGTTTCTTCAAATAACTGAAGTGTGAACAAAAGTCAAATAGTACCTGTTCAATATTATTCTATCAAAAGAAAAATGGGGCGATCGGAATTATTTGCTTCTGTGGAAACGGAGAAGGGAAATCAAAATATAAAAGTATCATTTCGAGTTATAGAAAGAAAAAGGGAAAGAGCATTTCACTATGGAGAAAACAGAGTGGAAAGAAAATTCTCCTAAAAAACGATCCATCTTGAAAAGATAAAATATCAGAGAATGATAAAGTTTTTTGTTAAGCATCTCTAGTAAGTATGTGTCCGATTTGTAATAATTAACATTAACAATTTTTTTTTCATGCATTTAAATCAAAATTCTTCTTAACAGAAATTTTTCATTTCATATTTAATATTAATATTTTCAATTTAAAATTAGTTATTTTACAGATTAAAGGAAAAGTTAAAAATATTCATCATTTGTTTATTCTTGTCATAGATATATCTTTAAATTACGATGAAGGAAATGTTATATTTTCTTAGTCGGAAATTTTGATAAGGAAATAAGAAATGTTTAGCATTTCTAATACTATTATCTTTTCATATTAGTCGCATAGTAAGCGAGAGAATTCTACAGGTATTCTTGATAGTTGCTGAATTGATGCTTAGTTCATAGTCTCCAATCTTGGAGACTTTAGAGACAAGAATAATGATAAAAAAATCGAAATTTTTTGACCTTTCAAAATTAGTATCCAAGATCTGAAGAATGTTTTAGAAACTTTCATGCCTGTTGGAAGGCTTATGTAAGCACGAAGGGTTTGAGGATTCAGGCAATTCTCTTTTTGGAGGGTTTATCGCATAGTGAACTTTTTTAATGTTTGCAAGCAGTTAGCGATTCACTGTCTGCTTATATCTCTAAAAGGTCTTATTTAAGTGCTTCATGACAGTTTTTTTTGTGTTCCTTGTGTTTCACAGAATAAAGTGTAGTTTTCCGTTACTAAGCTCGTCGGACCTGCTGGACAATTTCGAAATGAAAGAGATTCATTGGTTTGAAAATATATTTTATGTGTTTGTAAAAAGAAACGCTAGCAGAAGGCCTTTCAGATAAACCACCATTTGGTTGATGACATACACAATCTGATTCTTCGATAATATATTTGTGAATGATTTTTTTGAAGTGCAGTATAAATAAGTCTGAGAGGTATGTAAGGAAAAAATACTACCGCTTTTCGGAAATCATTCTTTTTTTTATTAAGAACTATCAAAGACTTTTTAAACACTTTTAATTTGATCTGTTTCATATTTATAAACGTGGAATTTCGCAATAATTTTTCCTTTAATTCATGTTGTCCTAGAAGTAAATATTTATTCTTACATATTCTAGATGTCTGTACAGTAGTCTGAACTTTTAAAAATTAAGAATTAATTAATACATTGGTCTAATTAAAGATCGATTTCATACCAGTAGTGTCATCTGGTAACCAAGAAAAAAATCGTTTTCACGATTCCATAATATTTATGATTGTGAATTATGAAATACACATTAAAAGGTAGAAAAGAGTAAAATAAAATAATTATTTTTATTTTAGCTAAATTCACAAATAAAAATGCGCTTGAATACTTTGGATTAAATATATTTTCATTAAACGTAAACAATTTTCAAATTTTCCTTGCAATAAAATACCAGTTACCCATCATATAAAAATTTTAAGTTGGACAATCTAAATAAAAACCTTTTTTGACATGATATAAGATAATTATAGCAATAGATAAGAGATGGTAAGCATGAAAAATATTTTGCTTCATAATCTGGTGAGGACAAATCCTGCAGAATTCAATTGCAAATCTCATAAGCACTAAACACAAAATAAACTTCCGATTTTTTAAAAACAATTTTGGCAAAAATGCAGGCCGAAAAAAAATGTCTTATTGTAAAAACCTGCTCTTATTTACATTTCTGGATATAACGTAGAGCAATGTTTGCCAATGTTTTTTATATAATGTATAGCACGTATTTACAAATGTATCACATTAAAAAGGAAGTGAAATGAGAATAAAATAAAGTGAAATTAGAATGAATGTTTTGTCTTTTAAAATAAATAATAGGTTTAATTCAATTGCATGTAGCCGAGGTTATCAATAATTAAAAAAAAGTGTTAATATGAATGCAAATTTTTTTACGTAGAGCAGATTACTCCATTTTATTAAGAATTGTTTTTTTAACATGGCCAGAGAGTCGCTAATTAAATAATAGAAACCAACTGTAGTTTTAGAATATTATGATTAAAAAGGGAAAAAAGCTAAATATATAAAAGAATCCTAACAAGAATTGAAATATTCTTCAAGATTGTTTTTTAGAATTCTTTTGGTTTAATCGTATCGAATTTGAAAGAACGTAAGATGATTTAATGGGAATTAAACATATTTTTCCAAAGGGAATTAAGTAACTAATCTTTAAATAATATTTAGCTCTAGAAATTTCATTTCGATATAATTTTGTAAGGAAAATAAAAATAAGTAACAAAAACACATTTTTTGATGTTCTTGCATTAGTGACTTTTTTTCCCCCTTCTTAAATTGAAGGAAAGTGCTTTTTTTTTCCTTATTAATCCTATTGAAAATGAATACAAAAAATTTCCTTGCTTTTTTTTTTATTTGGGATTATAATTCTTTTTAAGTACTTTGATCGAACATGGAATTTTACTTCAGAATTTTATTTAATTAGAAGAAATTAAATAAGTGATTATATCTCCGATTTAAAATTTTTATAACAAAAATTACCAAGGTTAAGAAAGTATCTTCTTATTTTTTTTCTGTGAGAATAAGGGTAGGCAAGAATGAAAAGATATGCAAATTTCATTACCAGGTGTAAGAAATTTAGAGATATCCTTTGTTTTCAAACAATCACAAAACGAGCTTATTTTTTAAAGTGAAAAACAGGACATTATTTCGGTCAACAAATATTGGTTACTCATAGCATTTAAAAAATAAAATGAAAAAACATATATTTTATTGGGAATAAACCCTTTGCTAAGATTACACGAGGATCATATAGAAAGTTTTTCTACATTCACAAATAGATGATATAGATGCATGTAAATATTACTTGGGACAGTAATAGTGACAGAGCTACTACCACTGCTTGGGACAGTAATAGAGACAGAGCTAC
>JAPMOR010099844.1:0-34905 GCA_026543865.1 Argiope aurantia
TATATATATGTATATATATGTATGTATATATATATATATGTGGTCAATTTCATTTTACGAAGTATTTATTTCCAACTTTTCAGTATTTTCTTATATTATTGAAGCCTCATTACGTGTGCCGACGAGTGGAATTTACAGCTTGCCACAAGATCATAGACTATCATCCACACTTAATTGCAATGATTATTAAGAAAATATTATGTCAATGAAAAGCATTTAAAAAAAATTGTCTTGTGCTTTGACGAAATTTGTTATATACATTCTTACCTTAAAGAATATCGAAATGATATTAATTTCTCGAAATGTATAACTAGTAACATTTGAGTGTCGAATAAAATATTATCAAAATCTGTGAATGCCCTCCTAAGTACGGCGTCTTAAAAGCAAAATCAGATGATATTATGTAGTGAGAAAAACTAGTTAAAGGAATTAGCTGAAAATATGCATGCCTCAATGAAATGACTTTTTCCTTCGTGTGGAAATTTCAGGGTTTTAGTAATTAAGAATTTATAAACTCTCATTTTGATCATTTTCCTGGAATATTAAAATTGCTTTTCAATGATAGATATATGTGCAAAATGTGTAAAATACCTTATATTTTCACAGCAAAAAGAATTGAGATAAAAATACATATTATTTTTAAGACATGGATTAAAGATGAAAATTTTAATTTAGCATTAGAAGGTCAAAATTTCGGCAATTATTTACTTTTAAATGAATACATCAAGACTAATTAGTGTTGGTTTCTAGGAAGAATCGAAACAGTTTTGAAATTTGATGAGAAAATGGTTGTTGCTATTGGAAGTTTTATAAATATTCTTAGTTCAATACATTGGCAGTCTCTTAGGATTTTTTTTATTCAGATATCTTTCAGATTACGTTGATTATTTTTGATTTATACCTTTTTTATGATTTCACGAGAAACGATATCGTGATAAAGCTTCTTCCACGACTGTACATACTTTTAAAAATGAATTCGTTTTATTCTTTCCTGATCGATTTTTTTTAATGCCTCATTATAGCTTGACTGCTGAGCTGCTCTTGCAGAGCACGAATTTAGCATAAACTTATTGAATTAAATTTTGTAAGGCTAATTTTATAATATATTTAAGGAAACTATTTGTGATTTCTACCACTATGAAATACTGTAGAACGACTTTATAAGACACCATTTAAAAATCGTAAAAATGTGTTTGTTAAGGGAGTTATTGGCATCATGATTATTTGAAAGACGCTGTATTTAGACAGTCGTATAGTTTTGAAGTCTGAAAATTGTTTAGCTCTGCTTCGAGTAAGACTAATTTTTCTGTGATGTTTCAGTAATTAAAAAAGATCAACACTAATCGTTTTTCTTTTTTCTAAATTAATTTTACTAATCTGATTGCGTATATGGTGTTTTTAAATATTCCTTATCAAATTTCTGTGAAAATAAAAAGAAGGTTTATGATATTAAATTATTGAAACCCTCTTTAAAATTTTTGAAATACCCGCAAGACGGATGAAAGAAGAAGAGCTTTTTGATTATTTTCCATCTATGCTTCTTAAGCAATAGAGGTGACTACTATGTGTAGCTTTTTCAACACTATTGTATGCAAGTTCAGTTCTACCATTTTATGAGTTATTTTAGTTATATACAAAGCAAAGAAATACACAAACCTAAATAATCAAGCATACTTGATAAATATAAGTATGATTAGCAGATACAAATAATAGATTGAAATTATAATAAGTGATAAAGACAAATAAATTAAGAAACTTTATCTTGGCTTTTTTCAAATAAAAAAAATCTATTGTCGTATGACTCAACATATATTCGTTTAATTCAATATGGCTTGAGTAGGAAATGCCTACACTTCTTCATAGAAAATCATTATGTTATTTACTTAAGGTATCATTGCCGTTTCATTGTGGCGGGGGAGTGTTCGTGGTCGGAATGGGCGAAATACGTCAGGAGAGTATTCTCCTGGAAGGGCTACCCAAGGCGGGAAGGCCATTCCATTATGTTCAGCTAAATGCAATGCAGGCATGAGGCAAAGTCAGACTTCCGCCTTTGGGGCCTCTAGGTCCATTGACCTCTTGAAGCTGCATTTTAAGCCATTTTATCAGGACTCGTCGATTAGTTCTAATGCATTGCTACATTGTTTCAAGGCTTTCGGACTCAGGGACCTAGTTTGATGTTACTGTCGACCAGGTAGGATAGGCCACAACAACAACAATTTTAGGTATTCCTAATATTGTGTGTTGACACTGTATCCTACTTGATTTAACAACATCTGATAAAATGCCACGTTTTGCCATGTTACTAAATCGTGCAGCCGGCGTATAGTAGGTACTATTGGAAGTTTGCATTAAATTAAATCTACATTTTAAATCACTGAATGTTTATTTTATTTTTCTTTATTTTCATGGGAAGGACAGATATTATTTCAATAATATGTCTTTAGTTAAATTATAATACAAATTTATTTAAAGTAAGGTAAGAAAAAGACTACATTAAAAATCAACTTAGACTTTATTTTTAAAAAAACAACTTTTCTTGCAGTAGAACGAGTATTAGTAGGGAACTAATTCATTTTATCCACCATATGAGATCCGTTTTTACTAATTTAATGACCCCAGCTTTTAAATTTATAAAAGCACTTTTTGAATTATTAGATTAATATGAAAATAATTATTCCGTAATCCTTTTACGCCGCGATGCCTGGTGATAAGGTCTCGGATATGGAGACAGACGTGGTTTCAAGTTATATACCCGATTCCTGCAAAGAACCTTCGTGTAAGATGGTCTGGTGCAAGCTAAATCGGTCGGGCCTAATGTCCACCAGCTGGTGTGGCGTGGAAGTTTGTTAAGGGAGTGCTAGATCAGGTGTCATTCTCGTCATTTGACCGCTCTTCAAAATTATGAAATCCGTCCCAAAATAGCCATAGTGTTGCTTTAAGAAGGTGTGGTGTGGAAGTTTGGTGAGGGAGTTCTTGATCAGGCGTCGTTCTCGTCATTTGGCCGCTCTTCAAAATTATGAGACCCGTCCCAAAATAGCCCTAGTGTTGCTTTAAGAACGTGACGTTAACATAACTTTACCAAACAAAAAGCAATCTTTTTAATACATCACCAATCTTGCATTATGAACGGATTTTATAGGACCTGCAATTTTAATATCATCCAAATACCATTTACCAGAGTTATTTTTTAAAACTTGAGCTATTGTACGTTGCCAAATTCTAGGATCAGTTTTAAAATAAACCCATACCCTTTTACACCTGTAAAACATTTTGCTGCATTTAGAATTAACAAAGTTTGTTCATCAACATCCATATCCAAATGCGCTGCATAAAAGTGGATCGGTGTGCGTCGTAAGAGATAATTTTTTTGAAAAAAGTTTGATTTTTTTTAATAAGAATATTGACATAAAAGATTGAAAAAACATATTTGAAACCAAAATGTACCAGTTAAGTGAAAAAAGGATTTTAAAAATTTGAAAAAAAATCACATGCTTTTGGTAAAAATAAAAGGTATTAAGCGAAAATATTCTAATTTAGAAGTTTATCAAAAGATTTTGTAAAATGTTGAGGTTAGCTTAAGAAATATATTATCTAGTTCCTGAGCTATAAAATAAACTTTATTTCTAACCGTTCTTCGTTCCTAACGGTCGTTCAGTCTTTGAATACAATAAAATTTTGTCTTGTTTTTCTAGTGTAAAGCATTAAAACAACCATAAAATAATTCTAAAAGAATATATTAATATTCTCTAGTTCAGGATCTTTAGAACATACTGAGAAATTACTATCGAAAATTTAACAAAAAATATGCTAAAAATATTATTTGATGACGTTTTTTGTATTAAAATTCCATGATATTCTTTAGTTGAGAAAATAATACATCAAGATGTGAAAACAACAGCATTAAAATGAATGCAAATGTATATATACAAATCAGTTTAACTTCCCAATGTACAGACACAGGAACAAAATTCTAAAGGATTTATAAATACACTTGTTCAAACATTAAGAATATTAAATTTAAAAAAAGATAATCTTAGTTTAATAAGAAATCGAATTTTTAATGAAATCACTTAATTTAATAAAATTATTTACTATCAGATAATCTTATAGAAACCTTCAACATTCGAAGTAGAGAATAATGTATACCTGCCAAAAAAATGGCATATTTCTGCTCTGAAATCTTAAAACTCTTATAGTGCCATGAGCTTTTATAATTGAACTAACTGGCGTAATTGAGTCACTTTTCTCTATGTGCTTTTGAGTATTCATTTTTGAGAGTTTCATGATTTTTTTCTCTTTATAAAACACAATGCTGCGTCGACCAATCACAGTGAACAACATCATACGTGATTATCAAATTTCATTAAAGTCATGATTCTTAGACAAGTATTTCTGTAGAAGTATTTGCTTGCAACAAGTATTACAGAACAAGTATTTACTTGTGAGATAAAATGACGCCCAAAGTAAAAATATATATATATATATATATATATATATATATATATATATATATATATATATATTAAAAATATAAGATTTGCAAGAATAGTTCAGATCCATTTCTTTAAATTATAATTTGTGTTTCTTCCAGAAATAGTAGATTTTGAGTTGATTAAATCAAATTGCTTACTCGACATTCCGGGATGTATTTATGCCTTCAAAGCTTTGGAAAGATTCCTTTATAGCTAGTAAAGAATCTGATTAAAAAATTCATATAAATTTCAAATTAGTCAACGTTTTTTTCTTATAATATCATTTTTAATTAACATACCCGAATATATGAAACATAAAAAAGCTATTGTATATTTCCTAATTTTTATATAAAGGGCATTTTATTAAAGAATATATAAAAAAATCAATAAGTATAAACAATATCCTTTTCTTAATTTATTTTTGTGTCTGCTTCGAAAATAAACAACATTATTTATATGTAATTTTTATCTACCCATCAAAAGAAGTAAAAAAAAACTTCTAAATTCCTTTTATCAACGCAATAATAAAAATAAAACACATTCAATGAATACTTTTTACTTAAAAAAAATAATCAATTTCATTAAGAGAATTTGAATTTGTGACTGCTTATATTAAGATTGGAGAAAATATAATAATACTCGAACTAATTTATTGCTACAGGATGAAAATTAAAAACAAAAAAAAATCCTATATCTCTCTTTTTTTCATTTTTGTCCCAGAAATAAATACTTTGGAAATTTCGTCAGTGTTCCGATATTTCCTAAGAAGCGGGTAGTAAAAATATTTTACTTTTATTTAATAATGAGCTATATAAAGCCAAATTTGATTTAAAATATTATCAAAAGTTACTAAATGCTTTCTGGCGAGTTATCAGGCTATCTTGCAAATAAAATTTAAGAAACTTAGTTCTGATTTTATTATAAATATTATAATAAGGATCTTACTGTTTTTTAATTCAATTTATAAACTGGCTCTAGGATAATTTTAATTTAAAAATATTTAAGAGAACTTGAACGCCCTTAAAATGACAACAACCTTTATTGATTATACCTCGGAAGATGCAGGATAAAAATCGGGAGGCTCCTTTTTTTCCATGACTGTGCATAACTTTTGATAATGAAATCTTTTTATTCTCTATTCTTGATTTTTTTATGGTTCATTAGAATTTGCTTGAAGAACGGGACTCTCGTAGAAACACAGTTCCTGAATTTCCCATGAATGTGTTAAAAAAGTGCAATGGTATTAAATATTATGTGACAGTTTCTATTAAATAATAAAGGATAAGATTTTTGATTTCTACCACAAAAAAATGCTGCAGAACTGTTTTATAAGATAGCGTTGAAAATTGAAAAAAGCGTTCTTGGCGTAATGTCTTTTTACTTTTCCTCAGAGGGGTTGCATCGGGGATGCCTTGTGCTTTTGAAATGAGAGGTTTATTTTTACTTTACTAGTGTTTCGCTTCTGAATATATATGAGTTCTCGACATGCAATAATAACTTAGCTACTTTCATTCATCGCACTTAAATTTAACTATAATATTCTGTTTGAGAATTAGTAATTGATCGCATTACGTAAATAAGAAATAAATAAAAATAGTTGAATAAAGTTAATTGATATTAAAAATTGGCATAGAAGAAAAGGCTGTACGACATTTCATACTATGTTATATTAGAGGCGTATAAATACAAATTTTTAAAAAAGTGAATAAATTTAATTAATTAAATTTTTTTACAGCAGAAATGAAATTCTGAGTAGAAAGTTTTTGAATCCTTTGTACATCCATACGTTCGAGGAAACATCTTTATTGTAAAATTGCTAGGAAAATTTAATTTTTTATTAATTTCTTAAAAGCTATCCGCCTATAGCGGTTCCAACCAAATAAATTTAATATATAATATACCAAATAAATATAATATATAAAAGTGCAGGCCTTTATTAATTTTTCATGAGACATTTCTTTAAATACTTAAAAATTATCCTGGAAAAAATCAAAGAGAAAGACAACATTATAATTATTAGTAGCAAAGAAGTACTGGATTTTCTTAAAGATAACAACATTAATAAAATTAATACTTATGATTTCGAAAATTTATACACCAATCTAACTCATGAAAAATTAATAAAGGCCTGCACGTTTATATATGACGAATATTAAAATGAAAATGTCATTCCTAAAAACAACTGGCTAGAATTATGCAATTTTAATGTTACTGAAAATTACGTTTTTATTGGTATTAATTTTTATAAACAAGTTAAGGGAATTCCAATGGGAACAGCTTTCTCAAGTGCTTTAGTTAATATTTTCCTACATTACTATGAGAAAAAAGTAATTAAATATAATTTAATAAACAGATGGAGGTATATTGATGAACTACTTTTGATAAACTTCGACAATACCAATATTGTTACTAATTGCTATCCAAAAGATTTAATTCTAACAGAAAAAAATAAAAATCAACTTGAAGCTATATTTATGGATTTAAAAATCGAAATTGCTAATGATAAAACAATAGTTGATATCTACGATAAAAGGGATAAATTCAACTTTAAAATAACAAAACTATGTAACTATTATTCCAATCTAAACTCTAAAATTTTAAAAAATTTAATTTTTTCACAAGTTAACAGGATCAAAAGGGTTTGCAATAATAAAAATTCCTATATTGAAGCATCAAACAACCTCATTAAAAATTTAATTAAAAATGAATTTCCTAGAAATTACTGTAATGTCATTTTTTTAATTAAACAAGGTATGGTTTGGGATTAATCCTTTGGCTTAAATAAAAATAGAACTTTCCTTGAATATTAGATCACTCAATAGATGGTGCTGGGAGCCTAAAATTTCTACCTAAATTACCGTTAGCTTTGTGTTCTTAATAAGCGGGAATCACAATCGATAGCTTGAAATTTCCTTGACTGCTGATTTTATGTTCTTGCCTTTTCGCTTTTTCTTAAGTGCTATTTTATGGTATTTTGGTTTTTATTGATATTTTTTTATGGTATTTTTACTTATTAGTGGTTATTTTCTTCTAATTTGTTGTTTCGTATTTTCCTTTCTGTTAAAATGGTATATCGCTTGTGCCTAATTTCATGGGATTTTCGGGTCACGAGGAATCATTATTAGACTTCATTGTCTGCATTTCCTTCACAGAAAAAAATCCCTTTTTTTGAATCCCTGCCTGAGGGTGACCCTTAAAAAAGTCTTCAGACCGAATTCTTTTTTATATTTTTTTATTTGGTTTATTTGAGTTTCCTATTAACTTTATTTTTACAGTTTTGTATCAATTCATCTGTGTTTTAGAAGTAGCTGCATTTGGGATCTCTGAATACTATGAAGTTTTTTTCCTGTTCCTTTTTTGATTTTTATTTGAATGAGAAATAATTTTTAGTTACGATTTCGAAACTGTTTTGTTTCGTTTTCAAACTATTTCTTACTCTTTAGATTATATATATATATATATATATATATATATATATATATATATATATTATATAATTTAAACAATTGATTTCTTCATTTTTAGCTGAATTCAGCGTATATTAACTTTATTCTAAAATTTTCTTTTTTTTTTTAATCCCATTCCATCCCATTTTTTTTAATCCCATTTTCTATTTAATTAATGCAACAGATAGTTCTGTAAAAATGCTTTCGTCAGTGGTTCCCACGCTGCGAGTGAAGGGATAAAAAATTGCTGACCTAAACACATTCTTTTAAAACAATCCTGCAATTCCCTTACTTAATCCGACATGTGTAAGGAAATCCCTATCAGAATATCATGGTATTTAAACTCTGGGAAAAATATTACGCTAATCTGCTCCTCTCTTTTACGTTAATCCAATCTTGTATCGCACTGTGAGCGGATGTGCTTTGTCCGCGCTACTTGTACATAAATCTTGCCGGGATGGAAATAAAAGGAAGTTAAAAATTTAATGTGTCTTCCCTTTCTTCAACCACGATATATATATAATCATCTGCTTTAATAGTATAAGAAAAATTTATCATCGTGTGTAAATCCCGACCCATTTCGAGTGGAAAGAGAATTTCTTATTAGAGACTTTTTCATATTTAGACTACAATTTTAACACACGTGCACTTTGGGTAGATATTTATTAGTACATTAAGGCTTCGATTCTGAATGTGGCCTGGAATTTATGTAACAAATATTAAAAGGCATGTTTTTGAGATTCGGGACACCGTAATTTGCCTATAAAATGTCATTGTACGTTATGGAAATTCAGTCAAAATCCTGCGCAAAGCATGATGCGCATTTCACCGATTTAAATGCAGAAAATGCATTTATTTCTAAAATTGTTTACGTGCTTTTGGACGCAAACCTGCAAATGCAATACATTATAATAAGATACTGGTTTTTAAAATGATTAAATTCGGACTCTACCTTGTTTAAACAAATTGGAGTTTTTGGAATAGTGACTGAAATGTATTTCAAGAATAATGATTTTAATTTGTAAAGTGAAAAGTCTTCACAGCGGGTTTTATGTCGAACACAGCTAGAAAGTATTTATCACGCTTTTTTTTTCCATTAGAACTGAAATTACTTTGAATGTTAAGCATCAAGCTCATAACTGGAAATGAATTCTACGTTTATTATATAAGGATATACGTAAATATATATCAGACACTCTTCATAATTCTACATTCTGTTCTATGCACTTGTGTAGATCATTACGGAATTCATCTGCAATATCGATAATTCGTAAACTATTGAAACTATTTACCTATAAAGAAATTCAGAAATCTTTTTGGACTCACTATAGTCAGCTGAGAGTACCTGGTTCACAGATTGAATTGCGCAATAAACCCCCACCACAACATAAACGTGCACATCATTTGATGTGTATGTGGCTGACCGTTGCATATTCTACCATCCAGCAACACTACATGTCAATCATTGGGGAGTAAAGTATGTACAAACGACTCCCAAATACACCGGTATTCCTTCATGTGAATGATCAGAGCAGATGTCGATCTTTGTTTGGAGGGGTGGGGGGAATTTGTCCAGACATTAGTGTGGTGAATTACTGATTCATTTTGCCAAAGCTTACGCTAGATGCATGTTATCAAAAAGTAGGCCAACACGACGTTTGAACTTGAAACTTAATTATTTGCCCAAAACTCTTCTACGGAGCAGGAGGTTGGAGAATGCAACTTTCAGATTCCATGAAATATCCAAGACGACAAAGTTTCTGTGTTGAAAGGAATTGGTTCATAACAATAGCGTTTTAAGTGTCATTTGACTGTGTTTCGAAATTACAGCATTTTTTTTCCAAAATAGAATTTTTATAGCCACAAGCAGGGCATTGTCAAAACTAAACTATATCACATATCTTTAAACTACATATCTATTGTCACATTTTGGCTAGCATTATCTGAGGAATGAAGAGGATCTCTTATCTTTGGGAAAGTATCTGAGTGAACACTTAACTTGGTTTATAACAGAAAACTTGCATACGTCTACTTGCAAAGCCTTCATTTTTTGCATAGTCTTTAAAACTAATAAAAATTTGTAATGTATCGATATATGAATTAAGTGCTTTTTTATATATGCATACTAAAATTATTTCGGTTAAAAAATATTAAAATTTATTTCTCTCCTTTGCATTTCTAGAATATCGGCATCACAAATTACAAATTACGTGTAACAGAAAGTGATGTCAATTCGTTTGCAATTCGATATACACGGAATGCTCAAATGAAAAGGTAAGAAACTTCGTAACAACGTAACCGTTAATATATTTGCCTATACCGCTATGGCAGAATGTAGCAAGGCATCTGGGGATGCGATTGGAGTACACGGCGTAGATTGGAGCATGAGCGGGTGGTCGTTAGCGCAGGAGAAAGCAAAGACTATTATAAAGAGCACCGTCCAATTGGCGTGGTAGTGCATGGGAAGACAAGATCCTCTAGAACAAAAAACCATTAACTCCGATGTTTACTGTGACACATTCCGAAGACTACGCAGGTCCATGAAGAACAAAAGACCGGGGCTACTCACGGAGGGTGTGGTACTGCTCCATGATAACGCACGTTCACGCATCTCCAAGGTACCACACGCGGAACTGGCCAAGTTCAAGAGGGAGCAGCTCGACCATTCGTCCTACAGCCCGGACATGTCGCCCTGCGATTTGCATGTGTTTGGTCCACTGAAAAACATCTGAAATGGAAGCGCTTTAAATCGGACGGTGAGCTCAAAGACGCTGTGAAATATTGGGTCTCTTCACTTCCACAGGAACTCCGGGTACAAAGAATTCTTCGGCTCGTTAATCAATGGGATCGTTGTGCTCAGGCCTACGGTGCATACATTGAATGAAGTCTTCATTTATACTTACAGTGTTTCTTCGTATCCGTTCATTTCAACACCCCTTACATTTTCCAAAAATTTTAAGCAACTCTGTCGAGCTACCTTTCCAAAAGAATCTTCTTTTCCTGGAAAAATAAGTCTTGGATACCCACGTAATTGATAAACCCTTAAAAAGCATTTCTGTAGCATGACTGAGTGGTAAAAATCACGAAATATTTTAAATCATTTCTAAACATTTTTTCTTTTCCTATTAATAGTTACTTAAAACCTTGATCACACATTTCACAGATTTTTATTGGTAATATAAATAAATGAAATATCATAATTTAAAAAAAAATAAGACCTACTCAATGTTTAATTAATTGGCATGAAAGTTTTGAAAGACACAAAAAGGCAGCATTAATGAAATCAAAATTCCGAATTTCATAATCCATGAAAATTGTTGGAAAAATTGGGAATTGAAAATCATGCTGGTTACTTTGCACCACATTAGATTTGAAGGAATACATTTTTAGAGGAATTTCGAACCTCCCCCATTCCCTAGGTTTTACTAAAGTCAAAGTGTTGGTGGGCCGTTGGTTGATTGGAAAATTTTACAACACATAGTCACATGTGAAAGTATAGAATTTTTTGACATCCAAAAGAAGTACGACCTAGTTAAAATGATCATAGTATCAATTTCATTTATATGTGAAATTATCAGAGAAGGATCATCATATTTCTAATCCAGCCAATCATAACAGAACCTACCAGTGGGAGTGGTCTCCCCAAAGCTTTCTCGCATACTTCCTCATTAAGGTACCCGAACACGTTCGGAGCACTTTTTTAGAAAAACATGGTGCAGGCATACTTTAATCATATTTCTAGGTTTAAAACCCTTCAAAATTAGTAATATAATATCAAAATTTGAAATAAATATTAAAACTTTTTGAAAATTGGCATTTTATAGCATAAATTTAAGCAAATTCCTCAAAAACTTCAAATTTGCTACACCAAAAACTGTTACTCTTACAAAACTTATACTAAAATAAACTACACAGTTTTCTCTAGGGAATGAACTACAATCATATGATTATAATAATAAATAAAAATTTTAGAACCAATCGAAGATTTGTCATGAAATTTTTAGTCAATTTATGACGTTATTATTCAAACAATAAGCTATAAATTAAAAACTATTCATCCAATCTAAATTCTTTTAGTTCAATCTCTAGAAAATAGTATAAAGATAAAGTGTACCAAATTTCACAGCAACGTGATAATTATATTTTGAGTTATTTTATTTGGAGTGAGCAAAAAATAAGTAAAAATCACTTTTGAGAAAAATGCATTTAAAGTTTACAATAACATGTTTTTATAATAGATTATGAGTGTATATACTTAAAATTCACCACATTTATAAGTTACACCGTCTTCCTTCTCAGCTTTTAACAATTTTAATTTTTTAATCATTTTATTTTTTTTCTGGCAGTTTTTGCCTTTGGCAGTGAATGCCGTCTAGATTCAGTTATTCTGTCTTTGTCGAGCTCAGCAAATGCTCTAACTGCATATTTACTAGGATGCACTCCAACAGCCTTAAGGATATTTAGTAATCCCATAAAACCTTGGTTAAAATGTATTACTGACATAAATGCCCCTAACCTGAGGGTCTTGAGCTCAACAAAGACTTTGGGTAAGAATTTACTCAAAACACCATTGAAGCTCTCATTGTCATTTTGTGTTTTCCCGTGTAAACATGTTTCTAACAGTTTTTTATCACATAGTTTCATGTATTCTTTTTTCACAAAATTCAAAATATTTTGGGGTAGTCCCTTTGACTTTTTGGTGTAATTTAATCCATTATATGCCGCTCTCTGAAATTTGCAGCAGCTGTTGGGTCCAGTTGGCCAGGCATAGGCTGTTTTGCACTTGAGCAGCAATGAAAAAAGGATGCAATCACTGCACTTTGCATTTCTTGCAAATTGTTTACATTACTTCGTATTGCAATACCCTAGTAATTTTGCAGTTTGTCAATAAATACATCAATCAATTTCCCCTTACCTCTAAGACCTTTATATGTCATTTTGAATTTTCTAATTCGTGAACCGACTCATTTTTGATTATGGCCATACTTTTTAACACTGTTTTTACCATATATATCTTTTATTGCATCATATTCTTTCGAATCACCATTGCCATAAAAGCCAACATAACGTAGATTTCTCATTTGGATCGATCTTTCAAAAATGCAGTACACACCTACTGGCTCCATGGAACCTGATGATCCAATATGTTTTGCACATTTTAGGGAATGATTTTCATCATCTGTTGTTCTGCATAACCTGCACACTTTAGATATCACTTCAATGTCCAACACCTTTTCAGAATCAACAGATATGATTGACACACAACCATTTAAAGAAATGCCCTCGATGGTGCCAAGTTCCATCGACTGACACACCACACTCAACAATTTCATCTGGATTTTTATTTTTTCTTATTTCAGAAGCAGCCTCATTCATGGCTTTGCTTGAAACATCAGCAGCAGCACATTCTAATATATTTTCAAGATATCTGAAACAAGTTTTGGATGAATCAATTATACTCATATCTGAGCACAATTTTTTTGCTGCAGAATGTCCTCGCCCTATGAGTCTCAAACCAAAACCAAAAGCTGTATTTATATTATGTATTTTGTTCACTTTCTCAGATGAGCAAAATGATACTATAAAATCACAATTCTGACATTTTATAGACATATTTGCAGCTAACCCAATCACAGATTCTTTAACAAGGCTTACACCATTTGTGAAACACACAGGGCAACATAAACATGATACAATATCAGATAGAATATAGAGATTGAAAATCACATTTCCCAGTTTATCACCAGAAATTGAAGCGTCATTCAAATTATCTACCGTAGACAAAACACTCTGAAGCTTTACTTCGCTCACTGTTTGGATAGCTTGATCAGCAATTTTGTTGCTCCTCTTATCAGCACTATTTGTAATTCTATTTCCATTAAATTTTCGCTTACGAGAAGAGATTCGGTTCTTATTACTTCCCATAACTACAAATTATTCAAAGATAATAAACTATATGAAAAGAACACAAGTTTTTAAAAATATATATTGTAAACGCAGGCATTTTTATTTTACAAGTAATTACATTACATTACATTACATTATTTTACAAGTAATTACATTAATTACAAGTACATTCATTTTACAAGTAAACAATAAATTGTTGCCAAATTTTGAAAGTAATTCTGCGTTGACACACAATTTCCAAAAGTGTCATTAGTTTCATTACTTCATTTAAAGTTTATTAAAACTATATTTAAAATGAAATTTGTGTTTATACAAATTTTTGACATGTCTATGTCCCTTTAAATCGGTACTTCCGGTTATTTAAATGTCCACTTCCGGTTTACCGATCATTACGAAAATATTAATATCTTGACTTCTAATTACATTTGGGACAAAAGTAAACCTGTTTTGGATAGCTTGAAGACTGGTCTATCCAATAATATGATGTTTAAAAATGACATTTTTGGAGAAAATTGAAATTTTTAGCGTGTTCGGATACCTTAAGGTGTTAACCCTGAGAATATCTTACATGGAATTAGCGCACATTAGCTGTGAAATATTAATTTTTGGCGAGAACTTAACATTCTTACTGAATCCATCGTGTCATCCTAGACGATTTTTTTGGAGATTAATTTCTGGTACACGGATACAGTATTTGAAAATCAAGCTCGTGTTTTCAAACATGCTTTTATCAAGCGATTGAAACCAAATTTGACACACAACTTCACTTGTAGTCAAAAACGTCTGTGCCAAATTTGATATTTTTAATTCATTGCGTTTTTGAGTTACCGATTTTACCTGGTTCTGAAAGACAGACAGACAGTCATCTACCTTTTGAATTTGGTTCAAAATTTCACAGGTGTCTACATTATATAATTTAAATCTGCGTATTAAATTTTATTCATCTTTCTCTCTTCGTTTTGTAATTATCGTATTAACTAATATTCAAACAGCCGGGCAGTGAAGAACAGGACGATTCTTGTTGATCGCGTGGAGAGAGGCTTTGAGAATTATGCTTAAAGTGGACCAACATTCTTAACTTTCTCTCCATTGTTTTTGCTATTTTGCCATTATCTGGTGTTCAAGAATTTTCTTCAGAATAAAATTTCATCTAAAAATACAGAATATCAGAAAAAAAAACTGTATAAGCAAAAAAAAACAACTTTTAAAATATAAAGAATTGAAAACGAACAAAAATTAAAGTAAAATGGGCGAATATTCTACTCTGGGAAAGCTGGAGAGGAAAAGAAAGCAAAATTTATAGAATTATATAAGGAAAATTAATCTTGGCAACCATTTCCATTAATTCAATTAAACTAAAACCTTTCCAAGAAGAGGACAAAAAAAATATTTAAAACGGCTAAGGGTTATAAATTATATTAAACGCTAGAAAACCAATTCATTCAGAATAATGATAAAAATTGAAAAGACTATTTTTCAAAAACGAAATATTGAAAATAATCGGAAATACACAAAAATGCAAGCAAGAAATGAATCTTATTCCTAAGCAACATATTAGCATAATATCATTAGGAAGAGATAAGAAATAGAAAACCAACATATAGGATTAGTATGAAGGACTTCACATGGCGGATGGGTGGAGAAAAAAAAAATTGATCTATTTGGAAATGATACATCTTCTCAATCAATAGGAAATATTTCTTCTGCAATAGAAACAATAAATATACAATACTTCTGCTGCAATTTGTCATGGATGCAGTAACGTAAACAATTCTGGAAGATTCATTTCCTTAGTGATGTGAAAAATTATGAAATAGTGAGAGATACACGTAGTTCCTGAACTTCAAATAGATTAGTCTTAATATATTGAAAAAGAAATGTAATATTACAAGAAAGTGTATTATTTAAAAATTGATAAAAATAGTCTTCAGAGCTGCCATTCGAAACTACAGTAAAATTGCTTCATATTGACGACATTTACTTTCAAAAAAATTCGATATCATTGAAATTGTGCTCTTTCTTCGTTACAGTATGAAAGTGCTTACAATAATTAAAATAGTAATTTAAACAAAAATATATTTTCTTCATCGAGTATCATTATGAAAAGGAATACGAAAACCGCAAATTCTACACATTTTGTTTATTTACTTTTATCTCCTCTGATACATTTGATTAACAACACTAGGACAACTTTAGGATGGACCTCATAAGTTTGAACCGCAGTCAGATGACGAAGACGACAATTGAGCTGGCACCCCCTCTCCAAACTTCTATACAATGCAGTCCGCAAGAATATTAGGCTCGACGGATTTAGCGTGCACCAGGATCGCTTACACGACGGTTCTTCGGTTGAAATGGATCTCGAAACTGAAGCCCTCCAGTTCCGAAACGGCCCGATATATTTGATTAAATATATCAGAGGTGAAAGTCTTTAAACATTCTTTATTAAACTTTTAATTGGGAAAAAGGTCTTGAAATAAATTAAGATTTGAAATGCGTTCCAAATAATAACGAATTAATTCGAAGACATAGATGACTCGATTACTATATAAAAGGTAAAAAAATTCTGATCCATTTTGTGGATTGCGTCAGCACAAAACAATAGAAACCTTTTAAATGGAGATTACTGAAACACACCAGCACAAGCCAGATTACCAGTGGAAAGCTACAGGGAACCTTTAATTAGAGAATGCCTTTTGAGTGGATTAATTGTTCATACAATTGGAGTCATTCTTTAGGTTTGGTTACAAGATAATATTGTGTGATCATGAGTAATATTAAAAGATTTCATGTGCAAGATTAACATTATTATTAATTATTAAAGAAATTTTAATTTATTGAATCATGAATATAAAAATTTATTACATGTTATTTAGAGAATATTTGTCCATTTTTAAAGCGATTTCTATGAAAACAAGTGAAAATAAAGAATGTTTCGAAATACAAATTATTTGCCACAACTTATTATTTTAAATTAGAGATATTGTCTGCTATATTTAAATCTATTTGTGTTAAGATATCACATATAAAATGGTTGTGGATTAAAAGAAAATGTTTTTGCGCTTTTCGAAGAAAAGTATTTCTATTTCATAATTCAAATAGAATATAAAATGCTTGGTATTAAAATTTTTAAGTGTAAAAAAAGCAACATTATTAAATAAAAAGTAAAAAAAAAACAAAACAGTCAATTATTTGTCCAACATGGAGAAAAGACTCCAAACAAATATCCGAAAAACATGCGTCTGTTTCAAATTTTTCTAAAGTGAAGCCTCCTATAATAAGAGAAAATATATCGCCTCTGAAAAACATTTCAAAATCTTTCAATATACCTGCATCAACAATAAATGAACAAAGATTTACGACTAAAATATTAATTACAGTGAAACTCAAGTAGTTTTCATTGAAGCTACTAATATTTATTTAAAGCTTTTTTACTATTGCTGGTCATCATTTGAAGATTTGGGTAATTGTTTCATTTTGAATAAGTTCCAAAGTAAGGTATATTTTTAATATAAATTTTAAAGTCATCTATACGTACGGTTAGGATTGGAATTAAAAGCTCAGTTCTTTTTGAAACGCATCCATGTTTAAAAAGTGTCGTTTTCAATATCTCTCCGCTTTTTAATAACCCTTTCGCTTTTCAATACCCTTCCTTCCACAGATGGTGGGGGGTGTCCTCGTTTAGGGACACCGCCCTTCAAGAGCAATATCTGTGTATGAAAATCTTCCGAAATAATTGGGCAAATTTCTTATGATAATAGCAGTAATTATGAATATTTTAGGTTGATACACACGAAATTTTTAAATTATATCTTATATATATAAATAATAAAAAAATCGAAACTTTTGCAACTTAATAAAAATAAGAACTATCTAAATAAAATGATAAAAAATGAATATTCACAATTAAATTTAAATTGATAAATATCAAATAGAAAAAAATAATTAAGAAAAATTCATTATTTGGCATGAAATCTTCCGAAACATGTATTAATGCCTTTTTGTCTAACACACAATGGCACATTGCATGTTTTGCACAATGTCTAACGCACAACAGTACATTGCATGTTTTGTATATTTTAAGCACATTCTTTTGGAATTGCCGAAAGTACATCTTCGGTATCTTTTCGGCATTTTTTTCACAATTTTCCATTGCAGAATACAATAATAATAATTACGAACAAAAAGTAAGGGCTATATAAACAACGTAGAAATTTAAGGGGAAAAATCGCAAAAATTTAAGCAGAGCAGGAGCGTTAAAAATAAGAAACCGTCTGGAACGAAAGGCAAATCTGAATCTTTTCTGCTTACAAATATGGGTAGTCTTTCTTCAAAGACAATAAACAACACCCACCACCACCCGAGAGCACAAACTCTGCCTATCAAACGGATACGAGAGGCGGCAAAACAGAAGATAAGCGAAGAAAGAAACAGATTTCCTAGACGGGTGGTGTACCCAAATGAGACCACTAAAACATAATCCACTTTGGTTCATTCTAAAATTAATTAGCAATTCCAAAAAAAATGATGACTTAAAATCTCACGCATATTGTAAGAAAGCGGGTGAGTGATTTTGATAAAATTTCAATCCTTAAGAACTAAAAAAAAATTCCCACATTTCAGAAAAAATAATCAAAGCACTTTTAACATAAAATTAATACCAAAAAAAACCATATAAAATTGTTAAGTTTTAAAACCACTTGTGCTTTTTACAGAATATTTTAAAATTGGTGTCCTCTTTTGCGACCACTGATCCTGAAACGGCTTTAAATATAGTAAGAATAACTGAACCCAAATAGGGCATATTACTTATAGTACCTGGGAGACCTTATAGTAGCTTTACTTATAGTAGCTTTTTTATGCATTTTTTTTCTAATTGTGTTTTCCAAAAAAATTATAAATAAAAATTATGGCGAAGGATTTTCTTGGGATACGCCTTGCCTCGACAGAGTAAATTAAAATTAAATGTTTTTTTCAAAGGTTTTCTACGAATTGTAAAGTGCAAATGGTGTGTAAAAATACACATTATAAGTAAACCCTTCTTGGTCTAACCAAACTAAAACATATCCAGTATTTATTTGATGCCCAGTTTGGTCACGTTATTTGCAAGACAAGTTGACTATAATTGCATACTGTACTATAATTGCATTGTTGCTACTGAATGTGAATGTGAGCCAAATGTATCCGCATTCGGATAATGTCAAATAGCAGAATCTCCAGAATTTTAAGATACCAAAGTAGGTCATCATCCTATGGCAACAATGCACCACAAACATTTATGAGATGTAGCTATTTGACATTGTCAGCCGAAGAGCAGATGTAAGAGGGCTTTAATAGTTAATAATGAAACATGTTTTTTTTCCCGTGAAATCGTGTTTTTTTACAAGAAAAACACCTAAACGTAAAAAGCAATATATATATATATCGTGGTCGAAGACAGAGAAAAAAACTTTGGATCTTTGTTTTATTCCATCATGGAAGGCATGGATTATTTACAATCATAAACGACGAGCACATCAACGCAGAACGTTACAGAAGCGAAATGAGAAAAAGCTAAAAGAGAGGGAAAATATTTTTTCCAGGGCTTATATAATAGGGGATTCTGATATGGATTTCTTTACACGTGTCGGATTAGACAAAAGAATTATAGGGATCTTTTAAAAGAATATCATAGCTCAACAATTTTTCATCCCTTCACTCTTAGTGTGGGAACTTGTCGATGTCAGCAATTTTACATAACTTCCTTTGCATTAATTACATTTTTAAAAAAATGTGGAATTCGATCAGGAAATAAGTAAACATTTTAGAATGAAGTTAATATGTGATAAATTAAGCTAAAAAATTATGAAATTACTTAAGTTTAAATTAGATTTTAATATTATTTTTATTAATATTATATATATATATATGCATAATTTTATGTGATGCAGAATGCAGTTTGAAGACAGCGAAGAGACTTGCTATTTCGTGACGTCGTTTTATTTCATTTTGAAGACGCAGGCATATGTACGAGCGAAGAGCACACAGAACGACACAGAAAAGGAATGAGGAAAAAGCTCTTGGGTATTTTATCCCTTGTCTTATATAACCTATGATTTTGATAGGGAAAACATTTCTTCATAGAGCTAATATATTAATAAGATTCTGATAGAGATTTTCGTTACACCCGCGTAGAAGGCAGGGGAAACACAGGGATATTTTAAAAAAGAATTTGCCTCATCCGCGGTATTTTGCCTCTTCACGCGGAGTGTGGGAAAGTTAGACTTTTAGCTGATTCGGCAATTTAACAAAGCTTTTCTTGAATTAATTAAGTAGAGACAGTGGAATTGGATCACGAAATGAGAGAATATTTTTGAATAAATTTACTATGGGCTAAATTAAGATAAAGTATTGAAAATTAATTAAATTGAAATTAGAGTTAAAATATCATTACATATATATATACAAAAATTGCTCGTTTAAAGTTATAAGATCGAACATTTTTTTTCTTTATACTTCTGTTTTTATTTATTTATTTGCCTGAGTGATAACCAAACTGCTGTTTGTTCTGTCCAAGGAATTATGAAATAGAATTTGTCCACATTTACGTCTAATGGTACGCTTAGAATGCCCCATATGGGTAAAGTAGGAACAATTTTTGAATCAATAAGAATTTAAATTCAAGATGAAAATTATCTAAAAATAAAATATTTTATATTTCATGATTTTAAATTTTCAATTTAAAGAAACTAGCGATAATCACAATTTTCAGGAAAATCTTTGTACTCACTCGCACAGTGAAGAAACTGTGATTTGCTTTGAAAAAGTATGAGTGTAAAGGACTGTGATACAATATTATTAACAAAGACTCGTATTGTTCTAATTTTCATCTTTTCTAAATAATTAAGATATGATTAAATTCATTATTATTATCTTTCTATTGTCAAATACTAATAAAGAAAATGAAACAATTTGGTTAATTTGAAACAGAAATCTCCATTTGTAGATGTAATTTCTAAATGCTACTCTCTACAAAAGAAAGTAGAGGGTGAAAATGGTATGTTTTAAATCTTTTCTAGTAAGAGAATTGAAATTATTGGAAAGGAAATATTCTTTTGATATAAAGGAAATTTGAAAGTAGAATTCTTTATATGGAGATATAATGAAAAGAAAATTTCATTACATCTATCATTAACAATATTAATTTAATAAGATCGGAGGCTGTGAAGCCTGGAAAAAAAAAATTAGAATAGAATGTAATTGATAAGAAGTATACAGTGATATATCACATACCTAAGTCAAAATAATTAACGTCAAAATAATTAAACCCTTTCTGACGGGAGACCTCTATTTTAGACGCACGCACGGGACGGTGCGTACGCAACATGAATCATACCACAGGACGTAGGTTTGGCGTCGCTAAGCCTAACTTTGAAAAAAAAAATCCCAAAAAAATAAAGTTTAAATCCTAACGTCGTCATTTTTTCCGACGTTTTTAGATTTTTAGTTCATTTATATTATGAGCACATTCTTCTTCTAACAAACTGCGTTTTTTTTCCATAATAAATCGATTTTTTCCGGAATAAAAAAAAAAAAAGAAAAGTGCGCGAAATGTATCCGAAAATTACACACAAATTTAACAGAACTGACGGCTTAACCCGAAAAAACTACAATTACACAGTAATAGCAAAAACGAAGGGGAAAAAAAAGAGAAGAAACGCGAATGATTTTATCAAGTGGAAAGTTGCACAGCCCGACTCTGATTATTTATATTATTCTTACCCTCCCCCCTCCCCCGCAACAGCTGATGATTCTTCAAGAAAATTATTGCCGTGTTTTATGAGAACATTTTAATTATTTTTGCTTACATTTCTAAAACATATAATCACAATTCTATTCTTTTTCTTTTTTTTTTGGTTTCGGAGAAATGCATATAGTATACCTATATTCTCTAATGGGGTCATTTTGACCATTCAAGTAAATATTTTTGAGAATATATACATTAATATTTAAATATGTAACGGTTTGATAGGGACACACATACGTAGATATAGGTATAAATACAGAAATAAGTAGATGTTAGTAAAATGTATGCGTATAAGAAACAAGAAGACGATGTTGAAAGTCACTCATATAGAAGCTAATATAGGTTGTTAGTAAGAAGACATGTGAGTCAATGTTTTGGTAGAAAATGATGGTAGAAGAATAAATGGTCTTGAAGATTAGAAAATAAACACTTTTTTTCGTAAACAAACACAGAGGAACTGCCTTTTCATCACACCACATCTCAACAAATATATTGAAAATATAAATTTTTTTCTTATTTTAACTTCATAATAGATGTCAATTTATATTTTTTATAATTAAATGCGGAAAGGGGTCAAAATGACCCCTTTGATAGAAATAGGTATATTTCATCTCGTGATGGGGAATTATCATCATTTTGATCTCATGAGATCATTTTGACTCATTTATAAGAATTGTGTATATTCCAAATTAAGGTAAACCTAGTACTAAATACCAAAATGGGTCATTTTGACTCCTTGGGTAGAAATAGCTGTATGCCAACTCATGGTAAACCTAGTGTTAAGAAAATTGAACACAGAGTTTTGCCATGATTCCTTTTATGACCTTGACAATGATTAGAAACTCCATGCAATAAACACTTGACATAAAAGTTTACTTATGAAAGTAATGCATCACGAAAAACTGCCTGAATTGTAAGGAATTTATTCATTGTCTTAGTGTCTACAGAAGACTACAGATGAATAAAGATAGTATTAAATAATTATATAATTATTCACACTAAGAGTTTTAACAGAGTGGCTTGTGAGAAAATAACAGTTCTTGCAATTACATTAATAAAAATTTACATTATCTGGTTTCTGCATATTTATCTCATCAAATTGAAGACAATTAAACATCAAGAGACACGGAATTTCGGAAGATAATTCATATTATTTTCGGATAATAATATAACTTATTCGTGAGTCCCAGCAATGCAATAAACAAAAACAGTAATTATTTCTTAGTTGTTGTTGTTGTTGTTTATTTCTGTATAACAACAACAATTACAAGAAAAATTTGTCATGTATTATAAATTTTTAAAGAGGTAAAATATTTATCTACTATTTAGGTCCATTAAATATATCGAGCGTATTTTGCAATGTAATTAGACAAACACACAAAAAATAAGTAGTGATTAAGTGTGTGTTTTCTCAAATGATATCAGCTTCATTTTAAATTCAATGTTTGGTAAGACTTCGTTAAACAATTCCATTTTAAAACTCTGACAAAATCCAAACGAGTACTTTAAATAGGAATATATTAAAGAAGTTTTCTAAACTATTCTGTGACAAGAAAATTCCTTCATTGTTTTTTCGAATACTATTTCTGAAAATAGTGAAGCAGATATATTTCATAGATTAGACACACAAAAACATTACAGTAAAGTTTCCATCAGATATCGTTTAGAAAACCCTATTGTATACCAGTATTAAAATTAAAAAATTCTGTAAACATATTTAATAAATGAAATTTCTGAAAAAGGAAACTTGTGAAAAATATATGTCCGTGTTTGTGTATTAAAATCTTCCCTGTTGCTGAATGGATGCGTAACACACATACAGTGGTTAAAAAAATTGAGAGTACACCTTACTTTTACTTGATAAATCCGACTTTCAATATAAATAACACATTACGGGGAAAAGCAAACATGTTTTCATTCTTACACACATGGCAAATGGTTTAATTTAGAGTAAAAATAATGAAAAATCTACCAAAAACTTCTAAATTGAAAAGTTTTGGAAGTATTTTAAATAAACATACACCGAATTTTGACTCAAAAATTTGAGAATACATCAATGAAATTCTTGTAATATCATGTATAGAAAGTACTTGTGGTTATTTAGTTGCATGTCTTTTGGCTTTTATAATGGCCTCTAAACGCCAAACGCCGTGGTACCGATTCGACCTATTTTTGATGGTTTCTGAAGATATTTTAACCCATTCTTATTGCACCACTTGTTTTAATTCGGTTTTGTTTCTAATTTTGCGTTTTTGGATCACTGATTCGAATGTGTCCCACAGATATTCAATGGTATTGATGTCGGGGTACTGTGGTGGTTTGCGTAACTGCAGTTTACAATGAAAAAGACACCATATTTTGACGTTACGTGCATTCTGTTTGGGGTCGTTGTCCTACTGAAAAATGAAATTTCCATCTAAACCCAAATTTTTGGCACATTCCTTTAGATTGCTGCAAAGTATATCCAAATAAACCATATCGTTTTTAATGCCATCTATAAAAATTCAATTTCCTACCCCGGATGAAGCCATGCAACCTCAAATCTTGACGGAGTCACCACCATGTTTAACTGGAGGACGTAATTTTTTTAAATCCAAAGCAATATTAGGCTTTCTCCATAACAATCCTTGGCTATCACTGCCAAAATTGTTGAGTTTTCTTTCATTACTAAATATAGCTTTCTTCCAAAGGTTGTTGATCTTCAATTGATACGTTTTTGCAAACTTCAACTGATTTTTCTGAATTTGCAACCTGATGAATGGTTTCTCTCTAACAATGTAATTTTTATATCCAGCTTGTCTAGTGGCATTTCGCACAGTTTCAGTACTTATACTTCTGCCTATGATTTGAAAAGTTTCTGCAACAAGTTAGATTAACCATATGGTCGCAGAAAACAAAAGGAAAGTGTTAAAAATTTGGGATTTGATGGAAATTCCATTTTCCAGCAGGACAACGACCCCAAACAGAATGCACGTAGCGTCAAAATATGGTGTCTTTTTCATTGTAAACAACAGTTACACACACCACCACAGTACCCCAACATCAATACCATTGAATGTCTGTGGGCCAAACTCGAAGCAGTGGTTCAAAAACACAAAATTAGAAACAAAATCCATTTGAAACAAGTGTTGTAAGAAGAATGGGGTAAACTATCTTCAAATACCACCAAAAATGGATCGAATCGGTACCATGACGTCTAGAGGCCATTATAAGAGCCAAACGACATGCAACTTAATAGTGACACTTTGTTTCTATGCGTGATATTGCATACATTTCAATGGTGTATTCTCAATTTTTTGAGCTAAAATTCTGCGTATGTTTATTTAAAATACTTCTAAAACTTTTCAATTTTGAAGTTTTTGATAGATTTTTCTTTATTTTTACTCTAAATTAAACCATTTGTTATGTGTAAAAATAAAAACATGTTTGCACTTCCCGATAATGTGTTATTTATATTGAAATTCGGATTTATTAAGTAAAAGTAAGGTGTACTCTCAATTTTTTGTGCCACTCTATGTAATATGGATGCGTCAACACAAATATTCGTCTTCCTGGATCTACATAAAAAATTATTCAGAAAAGCTTTGTTGATATCTGACGAATTTTTGGGACTCCAAAACCTAGACAGAGTTCCCAGTTTAAATAAAACAGGCATTCCTAGCAGAATGCCCTTTAAAATGACATGTATGTTTCAATATGTCCTTGAACAAACTGCGCATATTGATAACGAATTATACAGTATTTTTATTACAATTTGAGCTGTAAGATGGATATATAATTTTCATAAATCGCTTCTCATTCAATATATTTATATAGTATTATGAATTTGCATAAATGTTTCAGTGATTATATTTGAATTTCGAATATCTATTTTCATCACTTATTTTCAGTATGTTTCATATTTGATTTCATTTTCTAGATATTCTATTTTTACAATCTGCATTTTTGCATATAGCATCGTTCCGTTGAATAAAGTGGAGTTTTTCCTTTAATATGTTATACAGCCTTAGTTTCTTTAATGCTTGCTTAATCTCTGTTGGAAATTATTTCTTTCTTTCTTTTTTTTTCTTTTTTTCTAAAAGACATGAAAAGGGAAAGTTATTTATTTATTAAAATTTTCATTCATTTTTGTAAATAAAATAATAAGTGAATATTGAAAATAAAATATTCCGTTAATATTGAGTATTGAGAGGCTTTAGTTTTCGAATAGTGGAGTTTAGTGACCTTAGTATCTTTAATGCTTGCAAAATCTTTGTTACATTTTTTTAAAACTTTTTCTAAAATACACGAAAAAGGGAAAGGTATTGTTGTTGTTTTTTCAGTTTTCTTTCATTTTTGTCATGAAATAATAATAGAATAATGAAAATAAAATATTCAGTTAATACTGAATCATTTTGCTAAGAAATAAATATTCTTAGTTAACATTCCATAGACCATCATTATTATTAAAATATTAGTTTTTGTTTGTTAAGCTAACAAATGGATATCATGACACCAATTACAGAAAAAATCGCAATTTATTACTATCAAATTTATATCTTTAAAATATATTCCCAAAATAAATTCATGTGCCCAATTTTGAAAACAGACAAAAAAAAGTTATTTACGAAACTGTATTCAAAATTCAACAATAACAAAAAAAGAAATTAAACACATTTTTGAATTTCTGGAAAATTGTAATGCAGTTGATTCAATTTCACTGACTTAGAACACCGTAACTCATAAAATCGTTTGCGTTTATCGATGGCCGCCTTCCACAGATTAAGGCAGATATTTTCAGAATTATTTAAAATCTATTTTAAAAACGATAATGTTAGAAACGGTATTCATAATGAAGGAAGTTTTTTCTTTCACGTACAATTTCTGAAATCATTTTTAAATAAGATTGTAAAATACCATATAGAAAATATTCTATTTTATTTGAATTGTAAAATGATCTTCGTAGTTTTTTCTTAAATTTTCTTAATGGGCTGATATGTGTTGTATCGTTAAAAAAGGTTATAGTTAAAAATTAAGGTTTTACTGCATTACATTTTGAGCGTTTTACAGAGTTGAATAAAAATGATTTTAAAATGGAAAACACTAATGTCAGATAAGGTATATCCAAATAAGAATGTTTTAAAATGTTTTAAAGAATAAAAAATGTGCTCCGATTTAAAAACCTGCGGACAAAATTTATTAAGATATCATTTATCTAAAGGTAATTATTCTCTATCGAAATAATTTAGAAATCAATATAAAGAGAAAGAGAACACTCTTCCGAAAGAAAAAAAAATATATTTTTTATAACATTTTTATCATTAATTTAATTATTTATAAATTTAATTGTGTAAAAACCAAAAGCATATTCAGAACCTTTCATTTTTGCTTTGTACTGATCGAACATCACTTGGCTAATATTAACATATTGTCATAAGAATCTAAACTAAACAGAAGTTACATGACAGGTGCCAAGGCTTGCCGTGCCCATATCTGCGTTCTTGAACTAGGGCCCCGGGGTGCAAGACATTGGTCAATCTAAAGTGGAATCTCCAGTGTTAATTTCCCAAGCATTCTTGGTCCTCATTTTATCGATTCATGAAGGGATGAAAGGCGAAGTCGATCTTGCTCAGCTCCTGGATCGAATCTGTGCGTTGGACTACGCCATTAGGCTTCTATTGTTTTAAGAGTTCATGAGAAAAAAAGAAGAAACTAATTGCTATCGTAAAGAAAAGATTCATCGTCTTAGCCTCTAAAATGATCCGCTTGAAAACTAATAAAATTGGAGAATAATGCTTTCGCTTGTTGCTAATGTCATAATTGAAGCTATTGTGAGATAATACTTATTCTTCGTATTTACTGTAAAATGAAAGCATAGTTTCTCACATTTCTTTATACTTTTCCTTAGTAAACAGAAACGGAATAAATATTATAAAACAGTATTGCGCAAATTATTTATCTATTTCATTCACGTGTGCCACCACTTAAAACTGGAAAAGTCATGGTTTATAAGCAGTTTCTGAATTGCTGAACATGATTAAATGCTTCATTGAAGTCTTTTTTGAAGTAGAGGCGTGACGAATGCCTCATAATACAAAAGAGAAGAGTGTTTTTTTTTATGTTAAGATATAATATCTTTTAAATTTGAAAGAGGAAATTCTTTCAAAGTCTGTAAATAGAAGAGACAAGAAAAAAGCGAAATGTTTTTTTTTCTTTTTTAATGTCTTTATGTCTTCTTGGACGTACGAATAAGTAATACACTACTCAAAACAATAAAAGGATATTGTAATTTCTGTTTAAAATAATGGTATAATCAATTTTTTTCATAAAATGGAAAAAGAAAATCACAAATGCAAATTTTTCTTATTTTCAAGCTTCGCAGTATGCAAATTTTGAGTTTGACGCCAAAAACCACTCTTTAGGTTTTGTTTGTTTGTTTGTTTTTTGATAAAGTTTTTAGTTATTTTTTAAGTTATTCGTTTAAATTAAGTTGTTTATTCCTATGTTTTGAATTAAGTCTTGTTCCTTACTTATTATTAAACTTGAAAAAATTCAATTAATTTAAAAGGTTTGGTAATAGCAGCATGTTGTATTTTCTGAAATTGGGAGCAATTTATGTAAAATAGAATGCTTATATATTCAGTAGATAGTGTAACGAGCGATATTGTTGTCAATATTGTAACGAAACTTGTTCTAACTTGGCGCGGACTGAATGGCTCAGTGGTAGACTGCTATGAAGTGAAAGCGACAGTTCGTATCTGACTGCTGTCAAGTTGCCTAAAAATTGTTTGTTATCTCTTTACTTTCTGTTATTTCTCCTTTGTACTAGAATGTTCTTACAAGTTCTGTGGCTTTCTAAATCTAGAAGATTTGAGTGACTTATTTTGTGGATAAAAACAGACGTAAGGTTTAGCTCCTTGAACAAAGTCTCCAGGTGAAATTAGCAAGTTTTTTTTTTGACATTGGATTTAGTTATTAGACACGGTTTATCTAGGCTACAATATAATCAAATCAACTCCATACGTATAAAATATAAGCCAAAATTTGAAAATTCATTTAATTAAATTTGTAGAAATATAAAGAATAACCTTAAATAAAAAATGTATATTTCTTCTGTTATTCTTTTTAAATTTTTATCCATTACAGTGACTCTGAAATTTCAAAATATATTCTATCTTACAACAGAAGACAAAAAAAAAAAAACATACTGATGTTATAGTTTTTAATGCATCACATTATTTATTTGGTAGATAGATGAAAAAGTCGAATTGTGCGATGTAGCTATTATCAAAGAATATTTGACTTTTCGAAAGATGAACGTTGCGTTTTTATAATTTATTTTTTAAAAATTATATACTATTTCTCAGAGTATTCTGTACATTCTTCAGTTACATATAAATCAGAAAACAGTTTTTCAAACATACGATGCCATTTTATAATGTGATTTTAATCAAATTAACGAATCAGACTATAAAATAGAAAAAAAAAATATTTTATAGGCGATTGAAAAAAATGTAAAATATTTTTATCCACTAAAAAAAATCCTAATTATTTTATTTTCCATAACGATTTCCATTGCAGAGTCATTTCACAAGAACATAACTAAAATATATTTACTGAATCATTTTTAACAACTGCATTCTTTCAACATAATTTTCAGGATCAAGATGTGAGTGAAACCTATCGTCTTTAGTTAAAGTTACAGCTGTTGTAAAATGGAATTTAAAGAATATTTTTGCTGTTTGCTAAAATGATGAAATTCGGTTCTAAGTATACTTTATTTAACCTAAGAAGTAGAATTATCTTTGTATAAATTTGCATTTCTTTGAAACCTGAAGTGAAAAGAAATTACTGCAAATAAAAATTATTTTTTAGAAGTTACGTGGGATTTTTAATTCGTTTTTTTCTCGCTCAATTAAAATTTTAAAAAATTACATACATTATTGTTTATCCAGTTTAATACTTTACTTAATATAATACATTGAATTACTAATTGAAATAATTTTATAATTCAATGTATAATACAAATTTAAGTTTATATCCAACTGCATATTTAAGAATTATTAATAATTTGAAATATTATAAACATTTTATTGTTTTAAATAATAATACCGGAGTGTTCTTTTCTCAAATTTAAAATTCACTCAAATAAAATTTATTAATTTTTTTTATTTAAATGAAAATTTATAAGATAGCGTATTTTTTTCTGATTTTATTGACTTTTATGTATTCTCATATCATTAAAATTAAATAACATTTGCGTTTTGCATCAATAATATAATAATATCCACAGAAGCTATTCTTGAAATTCTTGCTATATGTTGAGAAAAAAAAATCTATAATATACCACCTATGTTTGGACGAATCTCAATTTAAAATATGTGAATTACAATATCTTCGGATTCAACTAGCTTCTACGAAAAAAAGTGATCAGATATATGTGTTTAAATAATAAATCTGCAAGCATAAAATTCATAATTTTGAAAACACTATGGAATTATTACTTAATGCAACTTTTAAATGTCACTTTTTAAATTTTCGTAATTATTCAATTACATTAAAAATATAAAAATCTTTATTACACTATAATCCAGTCACTAGTTCAGCATTTAGATATCCATTGCTTTCTGATTCTTAAAAGTGTCATTGATCATGATATCAGAAAATAGAACTTTTCTTCCAAAACTGTATAAGAAATTGAAACTGTTGTATTTTTCCTTCTTGCAACGTTTTTAATCTACTTCCAACTTTTTTCACTTTATTTCTAAGACATGTGTAAAAACATTTTTTTTTCTTTTATTTTCCCGGATAATTTAAAAAGTAGGTCTCGAAGTTTGTCCAAAAAGAAAAAAAAATACATTGGATGTAAGTATAAAACTTGCCGAAGTGGTTATCTTCACTTCTTCAAAAACGATTCTAGGGTGGCATATGTACTATAAATTTTGTGGTAAATCTTTTATTTGTGAAAAGTACTATCCTATAGCAGGAGATATTCCAATTCTTTCCTGAAATGTATTTTCTTACTTTTCAATAGCAATGCAAGCTCAAGTGTTTTAATAGAAAGTGATGTCGTAGTAACAGAAATGTATTTTAATGTAAAATTTCAGTATGGTTCTATTTTAGAAATATAGTTATCTGGGTACCTCCAAACAACTATCATCGGTACTGTTATTTACTGCCAACACCATCTGGAGTGTCTATTGATTTTTCTATATGGTTTACTTTAAAAGTGAAATAAAGAAGAAAACTTGAAGAAAGAAGAGTGATTTTTCATTGCAGATTTATAATAAGAATAAATTTACAATCTTTCTCGCTATCTCGATCCATTTCTGTCTTTTCTCGAAATATTGGCTTCAATAAGTGACATATGGTCACATCCTTTTTTTTATTCGACAAAAACTGACAGCCCAAATTCTTCAATCCGTAACTGCACTTGGTAGTACAGGAGAATCTCCAAGAACCGATGTACATAAAAATCTTTTTTAAAAGACTTGCTTGCTTTAAATCATATGGGAATCAAAAGTCTTTTCTTGCAGGGATAATGCAGAAACTTAGATTGGGAATCGTGGTCTTCAACATCTGATTTTGTTGTAAAATCAAAATTAAGCATTTTTAGCTTCTTTTAATGTTGAAATTTGATTTTTTTTATAGAAGGTTCATTCCTATTTTCATCAGGCCTTATTATTAAAAATATGAGGAAAATCAAATTTATCAAAACTACAATGTATCATAGAATATGATTTATAATCGAAAGTGTTTTATGATCTTTTAGGGATGAGATTGAATGATACAAATGACAGGAAATGTGCAATGTTATTTTTATTAAAGCTACACAATGTCTTTAAATTTCTATAAAAAAGAAATTTGTTAATGACTTTTTTTAATTACATCACGACATATACAACGCAGTAAACGTTGTCAAACATTCCCACCAATTCAAAATTAATTTTAAATTTGAAATGTAGTCACGGAGAAAGTTTCGAACCATAGTGGATTGCAGCCTGTAAAGGGAAACTTATGCTGATATTTATCTTCATACCATAAAATTTCTGCAGAATCATTTTCAATTAAGTAATTAAAGTGAAATGAAGATTGTTATAATTAATAATCTATACTCAAATGTTTGGAATTTTTTGATATTTAATTTTTTTAATAGTTAATAACCTTCCACAATTCATAATCTTTATATCTGGCCACTTTGTTTCGTCATCAAGTACCTTATTCCCAAATAAACACTAGAATACTCTAATTATGCAGTGCAATCTTTGATTGTCGTGACATGGATATTTTAAAACTATAATACTTTACCGAACCATAATACTTATCTCATAATCCTTCTAAAGAAAGATATTTATCAATTATGAAAGATGTTGGAAGTAAAAAGTTTTGAAATCATAAAAGTTTCCATACTTTCGCTCCAGTATAAATTTATAATTATTTTTTGAATATTATTTAAATTTATGTAACATGGGATTCGACGAGAGATACGACAGTTCACTGCATTTTAATATTTTATATTAAGGAATAATGGAGAGGAATTTATAGTTACATATTATGTTAAGTAAGTAATTGTAGTTACATACTATGTTATCAAAGTTACATACTATGAATATACATGAAAAATAACTTTATTCTAGATATTTTTTAGAATAATAGAAATATTTGTGATTTTGATTTGATTTACATTTCATCATTTAAATCAGCATTCATAAGCAGACTTAATCATAGAAAAAATTTCCTTAAACGAAATTCCGTTTTTTTAAAAAAGTAAACTGATATGAGTAAAATTGCATGTTTCATTTTAATTCTAATTTTCTCCAGTAATTCTAATTTTTTATGATTAGAAATAACGTCTTGTCAAAATGAACTGAAAACATTTGTTCGGGAAAAATTGTTAGAAAAAGTACCATTTGGATAGATTGAAAAGTGTTTTAATTTAAACTGATGATGATTAATTTAATTAAAAAGGCTAATTTCCACTATTTTTAAAAGCAAAAAATCATTTACATTTTTTTATTTGCTTCGTATTTGCTTTATCCATAATCAGTACTGAAATAATTCTGATAAAGCAAAACACTGAAGTTAAAATGGACACAAAACATTTTTACTTCTTACATAACAAATAAACTTTTTTATAAATATAAATAATAAGATGAAATAAGTTTTGTTTATTTTTGAAAAAATTTTAATGATAATTTAAAGAAGTAAGTAGTTAAAAAAATTCTAAGAAGGCAATGTAATTTTTGACATAGAAATTAATCTTCAGTGTATAAAATTTAGAATAATTAATTAAACTTTCATTTTTTATCTCATAGCTACAAACACATTTAGAATGCAGCAAATATTTTTACTTGGAATAAGATAGATGGAAGAAGCCAAAAAATAATTTTTCACTAAATATTCTCTTTTCCTTTATTTTTATTCATATTCATTAATTCCTTTTTTAAAAATTCTGTTTAACAACGTAACTTTGCTTTTATTTTTATAAATCCCTGAAAGAATGTTTCTTCATTTTTACAAAAAAAAAAAAAAAAAAAAAAAAAATATCCCACTTCTTTTGCTTGAATCTGAATATGTAAAACCATTTATTTCTTCTTTTGATGATAAACGTTTGCTATTAAAATAAGTCAAATCAAAGTTTTATAATAAATAAATTTTCCAGCTGATAAGAATGTTTCATAATCTTTTACGTTATTATATTTTTTATGAAATTACTTTATTTAAATAAATATTGCTTTTTGAGAAGATCACCAATGTTATTTACATTGTTTCACTCATACGTGATACATTATCTTCTTGCAGATGAGCATTCGAAACACGCAAAGGCTTGTAAGAATTTTGGATAATAGAAATTAATCACAAGGCCTTAAATTTATGTATCCTTTACTGGGTAAATTTGCTTTGTAGAAATTACATTTTACATCTAAATCAGTTGATTTGTTCGTTATCAACCATTTTCTTACTACATACATTGAGTTTGCACTAGCTTTCCTCTGATAACTAGCTATTATACGAATTCTGCTAAATTCTTTCGGAGGCGGTGGCCCCAAAAGAGGACACCAATTTTAAACAGTTCTGTAAAAAAAACTATTATTTTTAAAACTCAAGAAATGTCGAAAAAAATGGAATAAGTTTCTTTTCTAATGAATAGGCGGTAACTGAAGTAATTTTGTATTGTTTTTTTTGTATTAATTTTATGTTAAAAACATCTCAATTTTTTGCCTGAAATAAGGAAATTTTGGGGGGGTTTTAAGAATTGAAATTTTATCAAAAGTAATCACCTGCTTTCTTATAATATCCTTGAAGTTTTCTTTGAAGTTTTTAATTAATTTAAGAACGAACCAAAATGGTTGATTTCTGGGTGGTCTCATTTAGGGACACCGTCCGTCTGTTTCTTCGTTCGCTTATCTTCTACTGCTGCTCTCATAGCCGTGGGTAAGCTATAATCTGATTTTTTTTTATTTATAAAAGGGTGCGATGTAGATTTTGTGCTCGGGGAGGGGGAGTTGTATTTATTGACGTCAGAGAAAGACCACCCATATTTGAAGCCAGAAAACATTTCACATTTCAGATTTACCTTTCGTTCCAGACGGTTTCTTATTTTTATCACTCATGTTATGCTGAATATTTTGCGATTTTTTCCTTTAAAGTTCCAAAAAAAATTCCTTTACAGTTCCGAAAAATATGCATAAAACACGAACAATTTGCAAAACATGCAATTGTCCATTGTGTGTTAGACAAAAAAAACAATCCTGCTAGTTTCGAAAGATTTTATGCCAAATGATGAGTTATTCTTAAATTTTTAGCTTTCTATTTGATATTTAAAAACTTAAATTTAATTGAGAATATATATTTTTAGGATTTTAGTTGGATAGTTCTTATTCTTAATTGATATTTTGTATTAAATTGCAATGGTTTCTAGTTTTTATTATTTTTATACTTAAGATATAATTTAAAATTTAATAATAAATAGGTCATAAATTATATTTTTAATATTTTAAGTTTTTCAAATTATTTAAACATAAATAAAAATGTTTATTTATGTAAAATATTCATAATTACTGCTATTAGCACAAGAAATTTGCGCAATTATTTCGAAATATTTTCTTACACAGAGATTGCTCTAGAAGGGTGGTGTCCTCAAATGACAACATTGCCCCCCCCCCCCGCGGAAGGGGAGATATTTAAAAAAATTGATTGCAAATCTATGTCTATACAAATTATTAATCACATTGATTGGGTTTTTTCATCATATTTCAAATAATTTAATGGCCTACCCCTCAAAGGGTTCAATTGTCAGTATCTTAATTCCTCT
>JAPMOR010099850.1:0-15767 GCA_026543865.1 Argiope aurantia
ATCATAGTATGAATATACAATACTCGTCTTACGTTTTAATAATTTTAAAGTAGAAATTTACAAATTTCTGTTTCAAATAAATTATAAGGAAATAAATGGTAAGAAAAAGTTTGTTTTTTGGAAAAGACTTGAGGGAAAACACATACGAACACTGAAGATTATTAAAATTTCACTTGACAAATTAAAAATAAAGGTAAGAGTTTTTTTTTTTTTTTTTTTTTTTTTTTGCAAATGCATGTTATAATAGAAAATCCGAAGCAACACTTATATTGTATATGGCATGTCAACTGAGTTTGGAGAAAAAACTTAAGCAAGATTAAAAGGAAAGAAAAGTAGGTGCAGGTTTATAAATTACTGAGAACTCTTCTTGAAAAGAGATGAAAATGCAGTTGTTGCCATGATAGAAACATCATTGAAAGATTTGAGTGTTGATGCTGATACTTCTGCTTTTGCAGAATATTTCAAAGCCCGTTATTGGAATAAACTGAAACAATGGGCATTTTAGTACAGATTGCATTCTAGTCTCAATGCAAACATGCATTTAGAATGAATGCATAAAACCATCAAGTGCATATATGTCAATGGAAAAACTAAAACAGCTGGATAAAGCTGTAAATGCATTAATGTATTTACTTAGAGATAAAATTGTGGAAAGACTCTTCACCCTTGATAAATATCAAGTAAGTTAAAAAATTTAAGAAATTGGCATAAAATAAGTTGTGATTTTGAAACCATAATAGATATGTGAAGAAGAGTGGAATATTCCAAGTTCAGAAATGGAAGAAATATATTTAATTCAACCTAAGAAGAAAATGTGCATGTAAGCTTTTTTGCACATATTGTGATTCTTGCATCCATAAATATATATGTAGCTGTGCAGACAATGCAATAAAATGGAATATGTGCAAACATATTCTCAAAGTTTGCATGTTCCAGATGAATGAAAATTGCTATACTTCACTGATTTATTTCTCTCAAAGAGGTCATTTAAATGTTTCTGAAAATGCAGAATTGGACTTTCTTTTAAAACATTTAAAAAAAGTCATCAACAACTGAATCAATGAAAAATGAAAAGTTAAAGTTAAAGATGGAGTATAGTGAAATAATAAACTCATTAAAAAAATGGAGTTCATGGGGAAAAAAAAATACCTGTCTCATCTGAAAGCAGTATTGCCAAGAATTGTTAATGAAATAAGTACTACACAATTTCCATCAAGTGGTGGAACTTCAACAAAAAACATTAAATACCCAAAAAAATTTTCATAAAAAAAATCCTAAACAAAGCTGTCAATATGATGCTTTTGCTGAAGAACGAATCAGTGTTGCAGCAAAATTTCTTTTAAACAGACTTCTACAGTTCAGTTGGATCAAAGTGATAGTTCTAATGGAAGGAATTGAAAACGATAAATTAAAAAAAAGCACCAAGTGACAGGGCTTTGAGTGAAACATTTGACTCAAATGTATTTATTTAAGAATTTTGGGTAATTATTCATCTCAAATTTCATGTTAATGAATCTTCTTTTGTAATCATAAGTCTTAAGTAACAGTATAATATTATTTGAAGTTTCACATATGAAAAGTATTTATTTGAAAAACTTTAATTTTCAAATCATAAGTTAAAAGAAATTTTTAAATTTTCTATCATGTGAACATGGAAAACAAAATATGCTTTATTAATAAAGTCATATATGAATGAAAAGATATTGGTATTGTATTTGGTGCATGATAGTTTGAAAAGCGCTTTAAACTGGAATTTCTGAATACTAAATTTGGAGATTTCTACCAAATTTTGAATGAAATCCATTTCCATTGTTTTTGTTAGTTAGTTTTGTTTTCCCGAGTACAAGTGTACAAGATAATTTCCATGTGCAAAGTGCTGCATCGATAAAATGTGGCACACAGTTTTAGCATATAAAGTATAGATGAATATCAAATGTTTGAGCTAAATCCATCAACGAGTTGAACATCTGTACTCTAGTGTGCGTTCAAACACTGTGGCGAGAGATAGAGAGGGGGAGAAAAAAAGTAAATGAATTTTATTAATTTATCTTGTTTTTAAAATTGTACTCTTATCATAAATTTAGGATTTAATTGGTCTGCCAAAAAACGTTTTGGAACATACTCCTTTTTCCCCCTTTCTTATTTTTCTACACTGGGATTGAAAATAAAAATTTGTGTACTGGTAGCATTCACAGCCTTGGTTAAGGTCTCTTATTTTTATAGCAGTCGGAGGGGTGATAACCTTCATTAGGAAGTATGCAATGAAGTAGTGTTGGCATTCTCAGCCGTTTTCACATGTATTTATGGCAAAGCACATTAAGCCATTTCTTCAAATGTATCAGTGATGACCCATTTTTGCCTTTTTATGTATATGATATGCGTAAGTTAGTAAAACAACAGTTGTGCTTTTAGAAGTTTTAAAAGAAAATTTCTCGCTTGAACTTATTTCTTCAGTGAATTGCTAATGCCAGTATGGTTTTTCTAACTATGTAATCTTGTTCTGCAGTTGATAAAGTGAATGAGGCGTAAGAAGGAACAAATTGTTGAGACTTTAATTCCACAAGAACAATATCTGATAACGTTATATGCTTTCCAAGTATGAATTGTCAATAACTTGTTAAAAAAAATGTTGGGATGCATAATGACTTCAGTAAATTTTGCATCAGGTTGTTTGGGTAGAAAACAAGTAAGTGTGAAAAATGAATCATGTTCTAAGTTGTACTTTCATCAGAAAGGATAAAAGATGGCATGAAGATTCTATTATCTTGGAGTTTATTGGTTTTCGAATCAAATCACCTTTACTTGATTTCGATAATTTTCATGCCAAGAAACTGCAATTGGACGGGAGTTTTCTTTTTAAACTTTTTATTTGAAAATTATAAATTTAAAAAACTAGGAGAGAGTTTAAAATTTTCATGCTTGCTAGTGAACAAGCATTTACTGAAAGAAGATTTAGCATTAATTAAAATATTGAAATGGGAAATTTGAATGAAAAATTTCATGTTTCACAACTTGTAGTCTATAACAATATAAAGCAGTCCGGCAGAGTTCACTCAGTGAATATTATTTCAGATTTCCAAAAGTTAGCAATATCAGTCAATTTAAAATATCGTCTACCTTTGGGAAAATCAGATGGTGAAAGAAATAATAGTTGTCAATGATATAAAGAAGGTTAGTTTCTGATTTCTTGATCTCTTTATTGAAAAAATTTCTCTTGGAAAAGGAAATTACTGAAATTTAAAATAAAGCTAATGCATTTACTTAATTGGCAAGCCATAAACTTTTCGTTGCCAACAAGATTAATTAGCCGGGAAAAGTTATTAATGAGAAATCTCTGACCTTTCACTTACACATTTTATAAAATTGGCATGATTTTTCTATTCTAGATTTGTTTTCTTAACCTGTCTCAAGGAATTGGAATGCTCATAACATTTATTTTTTTACTTATACTACTAACTACAGTATAATTAAATAATTTAAGATGCGCAATGAAATTTTTTAATAAGATTTTTTCAGATGAAACTTGCATAAAAGACATTTTAAATAACTTAGTTTTAGTGTTGGTAAAAAATATTCAGTGATTCCTGATGTGTATATTGTTATAATATTGAGCCATTATTTAGGTAATACCTAACTTATTTCATTTGAACTTATAGTTCTGAAATAAAAATATATTTGGTTAAAGTTGGTTTTTGTTTTTTCTCTAAAGGTGCGCAAAAAGCACTTATAAAGTGCTTATTTTTAAAAATAAAATTTTGTAAATCCATTTTTGTCAAATTTACCGATTATTTCAATCTTCAGTGTTTGCAGCATACATTCATTTTACTCTTAACTGAAATTTTCTGAATGTCCTTATATTAATTATTGCCTAAAGAGAATGTTGCCAGTTTAAATAAGAGATGAGGCTAGATTCAATCTTTAACCCGCTGGGTAGTTTTATTCTGTGTATAAAACTTTTCGAAAATAGATAGCAGTGAGACCAGAAAGTAGTTGTGAAAGCGCATGGTTTTTTTTCAATACAGATGCACTAAAAGGTCGTGTGTCACTTGCGCTTAATCATTAAATAGTGTCACTTACGCTTACATTGTAGGTTTACTGGGGCTCTATTACCTTTGGGAGGAAAACGTGGCGTGTATCTAGAGGGATAGTAGAGATTGCACATTTCTCGTATTCATAAGAGAATGATTGAGGGTTCTTTTTCATGAAACAATCAACTTTCTCCTCAGGGTAAAACTTAATTTCTGAAAGCATTTTTGAAATTTTATTTCTAGACTTGGCGCTCGGTGTGTAAATGTGAATAACAGTATTGAAGCTTTCGAAACACCAAAAGGAATCCATCAGCTCTGCATAATGAATGTCAGTGTCGCTGTAGCCTTGAAAATATGGCAACATGGCGCTATATTAATGAAAAATCCGAAAAGCCTGCTCAAAACAAAAGACATCTGAAGTGCGTCATTCTTGTAAACCGGATGAAGTTCAGATCGACGTCAAGAATCTTTTAGTAAAAATTAAAAGGAGAATTTGTGAGACTGATGAATCCGTCTCAAAAATATATCACGAGGAAATGTGCCCTCTTTTCCAAAATGGACATGAATTTTTGAAGGAAATTCCCACTTTATCTTCCATTAAAAGCTCTTTACATAAATTCAGAAGAAAAACACAAGGGGTTAGCAATGAAGCCTCTACAGCTAGTGAAATACACCTCCCTTTGGAACTGTTAAAACTAGATAAAACATCGAGTTTTTTGCTTGCTGATACGACTGGAGGTGAAAGAATTGTTGTCTTTGGGACTTCAAAGGGTAACAATATTCTTTAAAGATTTTTTAAAAAATTTATTATGAAGGACTATTTAAAACTTGTACTAAACTGTTTCTGCAGATCTATTCTTTATACGCAAATATCGGAAGCAATTTAGAAGAAGTTAATATTATCCTAATTATATTTGCACATCTCAATAGAAAGCAAACCATCTATGTGAAACTATTCAATATTTTAAAAGAATCTAATTGGAATCCTGAATGTTTGATTATGGATTTTGAAACTGCTGCTATAAGAGGCACGAAAATTGCATTCCCTATTTTAGAAATAAAAGGCTGAAATTTTCATTTCAATCAATGCTTATGGAGGCAAGTGCAAAGCATCGGCTTTGCAGATGCTTATAAATCCAGTGCAGAAATTCAGACTCCGTGTTCGCTTGTGTTCTGCCAGAAGGAAATTTGGATGATGTGTGTATGAAAATCCAGGAGGGATTTTCATCCACGCATCAGCATTCTCTTTAAAAAAATTGACTATTTGGTTGATCGATGGCTCGAAAATGCCACAATTACTGTTGGTATTTGGAATTGTTACAAGAGGCTCCATAGAGAAAATAATGCTATCGAAGGATGGAACATCAAGACAGATTTGTTTACTAAGAAATCGCGCCCAAGAATGGAGCAGCTGATTCGTTGTTTAAAAACGGAAGCAGAGTAAAGTGACTTTTCAGCAGTAAGGAAAAAGTTATATTTAGAGGCAAAACAGAGCAAAAACATAAATCTAGACAATCGAATAATCCGAACAGTGGAAAAATATAACTATTTTTGTAAGTAAACAAAATTGTTGTAGAATTTTTTTAAAGTAATAAATAATGTTCGAATGCTTTTAAAATAATAAATAATATTTATTTGAAAAATTATTTGTAGTAATAAAATGAAATTGAAAAACTAAGTAAGTGCAAACTTGAAGAATAAAATGTTTTTAGGTGTTACGAATAATTTTTCATGTATTTGTTATTTATTCTTATTTCTTTTGCGTGTAATAATTTTTTAAACACTTACATAGATTAAAATTGTATTTAAAGTGCAGTAAAATTTTAGTAATAAAGTGCAATAAAACTTAGTAATAAAATGCAGTAAAATTGTAGTAAAGCAGTGTGATAAAAGATATTTTATTGTATTTCGAAAATTGTTAAGTTGAAATAATTGATTTGATTTTTTATATATTTCGAATAATAGCATTTTCTTAATAAACTATTTGCATATACTTTACTATAAGTTTTTTATTAGTATATTGCATAATCACTATCAGTATTACAAACAAAATAAAAAAAAGCATATGTCTACTGTTAAGTTTATTTTATATATAGTTATCTTAAAGATTTTATGCCCTTGAAGCTGAAATTAAATGCGTTTCCCTTAAAATTATTACTAACGTTCATTTGTAAAAATATTTGGCTCTTAATATTTTAATTATTCAAAATTAATCAGCATAAAATTGTAAAATTTATTGGGATGTTAAATAAATTCTCGCTGTTTTTTTTTTGTGAAAATTAATGCTTTTTTTTAAAAAAAAATCATCAAATAATATGTTACTGAAAGTATTGTCCATCGCTAGCCACTATTTTCCCGCTTCTTTCTGGCTGCATTTGAATTCCACGGCTGAAAAACGACACGTCTTTTGAGGCTATACAAGAGTCGACTTGATTTTTGTCATCTTCATAAGAACGGAAGTGCTGGTCAACCAGACCCACGTGTCATCGACCGGAGCAAGTGGTAGTCGGAAGGGGCATTGTCCGGTGAATACGGCAAGTGGGGTAGGAACTCCCACTTAAGCGTTTCCTAGTAGGTTTTTACCGTTTTTGCAACATGTGGCCGAGCGTTGTCATGCTGCAAAATGACCATGTCGTGTCTATGCTCGTATAGCGGCCATTTTTCCTTAAATGCTCGGCTTAATCGCTCCAATTATATTATAGTCTGTAGCGATCTCCCGTGATGGTTTCATTTGGTTTGAGCAGCTCATAATAAACTATACCACTAGATGCAGAGCTGAAGCTTGGAACCATAGATATTCCGCTCTGCTGAAGATGTTGATGCATGGCCGGTTTTACCCCGTGATTTTCTACGCTTAGTTATTATAGTGTATCCATTTTTCATCGCCAGTTACGATACAATGAAAAAATCCTTTCCTTTTCTGCCGTTGAAGTAGTTGTTCACACGTTCGACGTCTCTCGGCTTCAACTCGTACGGCAACCAATGACCGTGCTTTTGAATCATTCCTATGCTTTCAAACGAAATAATATATACTGAATTTCAAGCTTGCTTATAGTACTTGTAAATAGATGCGTCACTATCATAAACTAACGCAATCGGTTCCAATAACGCCATCTGTTGGAAAATAGCGAGAATTTATTCAACTATCCAATATTTCTTTGCAGATTATAAATTTAAACAGCATTCATGTTTTTTAAAAAATCATTCTTAAAATCTAATATATAAAAATTAATTTTTGCTTGTTCGTAATTTATTTGCAGCCGCAGCCTTACCATTCATCGGATTGCGATAAAACTTTGCCAATTTATTGCTCGCACTTGCGCGGAAGTTATAGGCATAGTACAATTATTACACCGAATGTATAAAAATGAATGTTTGTTCGTATTTTATGCTCTGCCGTACTGTTCATCCGATGGCGACATAACTTTGCCAACTTATTACTTTGAACCTAGAAAATATGTTTTTCACGTGTCCAGCACTATGTTGGATGCTCACAAGTCGGACAGGCACGAAATTTATTTGCTTTTGCTGAAGGCGAAAAAACAAAACAAAAAACAAAATATTGTCTACCCTAAAGTATATTTGAATAATAAAGTAATATATGTATATATATATAATTTCTCCTTCTTTATATGTCAATCAATTTCATTGAATTGAATTCATTGTCGATAAGAAAATAAATATCATTCTTTCTATCATTCCTAACTAAACCAGATAGCTAATTCAAATTTCGAGCTATATTTTCAAAATTATATATTTCGCGGCAGCAACGGGGGTACCAGCTAATAGTCAATAAATTTTTCAGTTCCGGAAAAGATTCTAATATAGAGACCATCATATAAATTGAATAATTATACAGCAATTTTTATAATTTGAATAAAATTATAAAATTGTCTTCAACGAAAAAAAAAATAGTTTCCCCCTCATACAAATGTAAGATAATGTTCAACTAGCATCAATATTCAAAATTTTTAACAATGAAAATAAAATAATTTTTACCTTTATAACCTTTTCTTCCGAACTGCTTGATTTGTTTGGATATTGTTACAAACCTGCAATTCGGCTTCCCAGCATAGTTTATTCCATCAGTAGAAAGAAAGTTTTATAGTCATCTGAATGGGACTAGCGCGTCGGAGGTCCCAGAGCTTGGCGACAAACTTGGCGACCATTTGGCGACTTGGTGACGAATTTGGCGACTTTGGCGCCAAAATAGATAATACCCGAAACTTCGAGAATTTTCCCGATCCGTCCAGTAGGAACCGAGATACGCCTCGAACGTTCCTGATTGGTTGAGTGGCTTCTAGCCCCGCCTCCTGAGACCTATAAAAGGGGCTGCGGCTGATAGAGAGTCATGTCCGAGTTGGGAGACGACGAAGCCAGTAGTCGGAGAGACGACGGAGAAGTCCGAAGACGGAGCGGAGGAGTTGAAAGCGACAGAGCGGAGCAGGCGGAAACTACGGTGAGCAGCGACTGAGTCAAGCTCGTGCTGAACTGAGCTGTGCGCTACTGTCAGCAGTAGATTCTGGTTGTATGCTGCTGTGTATGCTGTTGTATGCTACACGTCTCGGGTGAAGATAATCGTCTTCTGTGCTGTATATAGTTGTCGCTTTTGTGCTGTCCTGTGTGTCTTCGTGTAAATAAACGTCGTTGTTTTTATTCTACTTCTGCCTGGTTATTGAGCGTTCTCCACACCATATCACGCCCACTATCCAAACGAACCCCGGTAAAGGAAATTTTGTAACATTTGGTGTCAGGAGTGGGGTAGTGGTCAACAGTGTATGGTTTTGACGAGATCTCAAGGAAAAATGGCTGATAGCGGTAATGGTGAGTTACTGGCTCTGTTGGCTGAGATGAAGAGATCTATGGAAGCTGGACAAGAGGAGATGAAGAAATCTATGGAAGCTGGACAAGAGGAGATGAAGAAATCTATGGAAGCTGGACAAGAGGAACTTTTGCGAAAAATGAAAGACTTTACGGAAGAAATGAAAGCCGGACAAGAGAAATTTTTGCAAGAAATGAAAACCGGATATGAAGACATGAGGAGTGAATTGAGAAAAGGCCTTTCGTCGTGGAAAGAAATTTTAGAAGATAAAGTTAATGGAATTGTAAACACCGAAGTTATCACAGAAGAAATTGAAGGAAGCAGCGGGAGCCAAATAGAAGAAAAGACTGAAGATCGAATGGAGACCGGTGTCACCGAAAAGGAGCTTAGCCATCCGGAGGATGAGCCGAGGTTTAATGAGGAGAGGAGCGAACAGGGAGGATGTCAAATAGTTGCGGAGCTGCAACAGTCTTCTCCGAATGAGTCCCCTGAAGTGGAACCGGAAGTGCAGGCGCTTGGGGATGGAGAAGATAGACTTTCTTCGGACGGGTCTGTTGGTGGCGACCCGTGCTCGATGCCTATTGATGCAAAAGTTGATGTGACCCTGTTTGGATTGGATTCTTCCCAAAGATTAAAGGAACTACGTCTCTGCAAGCCTCTTGGTATCTCCTGGCATAGTGACACGGAAGAAGACTACGTGGCTGGAATTGCTGATTCCTGTGATCACGATCACAACTTCCTTCAAGAATTCAGCTTTACTGTGGATCTGCATAGAAGTGTGATGCAAATGGGAGCCGATGAATCTCCTGTGCATCCGGACATGTTATGTCGTCGCAGAAGGACCTTTCCAGCGAAAATTAATGCGCTCTTTAGAAGATCCAGTGTGGAGAGTTGCGGACAATTCTCGAGTGTCGAGAATAGACTGGGAAGAGCTGGACGTATTCCCGTGAAAGCTTTGGCGACGAAGGCAAATACCTGGCTTTCGAGTGGACTTCAGAAAGCACCGTTGTATCATCCTGATATGCGATTGGTTCGATGGAAGAGGTTCAGAGTGACCAACCGAAAAGCTTGGCAAGAATTCATTCCGGAGAAATCTACGACGATCCAGCGTTTGGCTCCATGGGACATCCTGCATTTTAAGAAGCGGAATCAAGTCTGGATGTACAATCCGAAACGACGAAGAGGTCCGGGTCAAAATCATTGAGAAGGTTCGGATGGATCGTTAGTCGCCGCCAAGTTAGTGAATGATGTCATTTTCGAAAGACCAGAAGCCGCCTAAAGCATCGTCATAACATCATACGGAAGCCTACGCCAGCTGTTGGAATGAAGTAGGACTGCCGGGACGTCAGTCTTTGAAGAGGGGAGCAATGTTACAAACCTGCAATTCGGCTTCCCAGCATAGTTTATTCCATCAATAGAAAGAAAGTTTTATAGTCATCTGAATGGGACTAGCGCGTCGGAGGTCCCAGAACTTGGCGACAAACTTGGCGACCATTTGGCGACTTTGGCGCCAAAATAGATAATACCCGAAACTTCGAGAATTTTCCCGATCCGTCCAGTAGGAACCGAGATACGCCTCGAACGTTCCTGATTGGTTGAGAGGCTTCTAGCCCCGCCTCCTGAGACCTATAAAAGGGGCTGCGGCTGATAGAGAGTCATGTCCGAGTTGAGAGACGACGAAGCCAGTAGTCGGAGAGACGACGGAGAAGTCCGAAGACGGAGCGGAGGAGTTGAAAGCGACAGAGCGGAGCAGGCGGAAACTACGGTGAGCAGCGACTGAGTCAAGCTCGTGCTGAACTGAGCTGTGCGCTACTGTCTGCAGTAGATTCTGGTTGTATGCTGCTGTGTATTCTGTTGTATGCTACACGTCTCGGGTGAAGATAATCGTCTTCTGTGCTGTATATAGTTGTCGCTTTTGTGCTGTCCGGTGTGTCTTCGTGTAAATAAACGTCGTTGTTTTTATTCTACTTCTGCCTGGTTATTGAGCGTTCTCCACACCATATCACGCCCACTATCCAAACGAACCCCGGTAAAGGAAATTTCGTAACAATATTATACCAGGCAACGCTATAATTTATATTGAATATTGAAAAAAAATTAATTTAATTACTTTTCTGATTATGATATAATAAAAAAAAATTAGAAATAATCTTTGAACGCTAAAAACTATAGATATATCAAATTTTAGAATAACCAATTTCTATTTTAATTGTTATAGTAGATATAAAGTTATCAAAAATTGTTTATTTCAGTAACCTCCAATGCTCCATTTTAGTAAGAGTCAAATTGTCGTAACATTTATTTATATCAGATTCGCAATGGAAAAGGAAATTGAAATAAAAAAAAATGTGCATAAGTGGATTACTTCGTTCATGGGATTTTGCTAAATATTACTTTTAAATTATTGAATGCTACTTTTTTTTGTTACTTAAAAAAATACTGACGACATATGGTCATATATAAAATAAAATAAATACTGACAGTCAGAGCATCAATTATGTCGAAAGTCAATTTGATATTTAAATAAGAAGCATTAAAAGGCAAAATAAACTCCTGTTTTTCTCCTTTCAAAGAATAATTCTTTATATTATGAAGAATGATATATGCAAACTATATTTTTTAGCCGTTGCGTGGCCGAAGGAAGACACTTCTGAATTTTTAAACTTTTGATTTATTCCATCCGGGTGACACATTCTATATAAGAAGCAATGATGAAGAAGTGCAAACGATCATTTCACGATGATCTCTTTGCCACGTGGCGATTTCAGGAAGGGAATGTTGGAAGCATTACAGATTTTTATCCTTTCACTTGGAGCGGAAGTAAGCATTTTTATAGAGTAATTAAATAAAAAAAGTTGGAATTGGATCAGGAAATAAGAGAACTATCTATTTAGCATGGAGTTAATATGGGCTAAATTAAGATAATAATTAGAATATTAGTTAAGTTTTAAATTAGATTAAGAGGTATCATTACATATATATTTACAGTAGTTAAATAATAGGTTTCATGAATTCTTCTGCCTTTTTTATGCAATTGCAATGCATTAGTTAGAAAAAAAAACCTTTGTTTATTTTAACACGCTTGTATGTTAAATATACTTTTATAAAAATATTTTGAATCATATGAGTTTTATTCACATAATCAATACTCCTGTTCTACAGAGAAATGTCTTATGATTTCTGATAGATAATCTATAATTTATAGAAAAGAAAATAGACGTTTAAAGACAACATTTTCACATACGAAATTTGAAAACTACTCGTTAATTTCCTATGTATTAGATAGAATAGACTATCTAATACATAGGGAATTGAATTTTTAGGCTACGACAGGGCTTAAGTTTGGCTTCAAATTCAGGTTTCATTGATACAACTATATAAATTAAAAAAAAAAAAACTGATGTAATTGGTCGATAAATCGAATAATTAGCGCGTTCCACTCAGTTATCATTCTGTTGGTTTCGTTTCCTTCACAGTTATATTTGCATTGAGAAGAAAATTAACTTGTTACTTTTTTTAAAAGTATTTTTAAAATAGCAGAAAAATGGAAAGTTTGTTATATTGGAATCATCTAAACTTTATTTTTTAGTGAAAACTAATTCATTTTATTTTTAGTGATAGAAAACTAATTTGAAAAGCAGTACATTTTTTGTAATTTATTTGCCTTTAGAAATAGAATAAATTTCTGAGAAATGCATTTTAAAGTAGAATAAATCATAGTCTATTAAAATGTGTTATCGGTCCAGTTAAAGAAAATGGTTCCAAATCACCAATTTCATTAAGCTCAATAATACAAATTTTTTTTTTTTTTTCATATTTAGTGAACGGTAGCTTTTCTTTTCTTTTTTTTTTATTCGATTGCCTTAACTGTCTTAGTTTCTGTATTGCTTGGTATTTTTAATATTCATGTATTATGCCTTTTTGCTTTGGTTTTTTTCAGTTCCAATTAATGATAATAATTATAATTGCTTTCCTAGAGTTGTGATAGGTTTCTTGATCTTACCATCAAATTCTGGATATAATTATATCCAATAATTATATAAGTCCAATCTAAATCCTTTTTGAGGGAACATCCACCCCTCCCCGAAAAAAAATCGCCTAACTTTATTTTTAAAGTATTTGAATAAAAGTATACTGTAATAAGCACAAACTGTAATCAAGAAAATTTCCTCTAAAAGATATAACATGTTAGCAAGCGTTTATTTCCTTAACGATTTCAATTACATATATTCTTTCAGCTTTATACGCGATTATATTCTTTTAATTGCCAGGTTTTATCAAGAAAAGGTGCCAAATTTTTTGAAAATACTGTGGTTGCTGTAAAGAAGAATAATAAAAACCTAGAAAAATTAATTTTTTATATAGATCGTGTCACGAAAAAGCATCCGGTAGTGAAATACTTTTCTTATATTCATACAAAGTTTCATACTTCGCCTGTAAAATTGACTGATTCATTGACTTAAATCATTTTTCTATTCCTCTGACGGGTGCTTGCCATTTTAAGGGGTAATATACAGTGCTGGCCAAAAGTGTGACAACCTTTAGGGGGAAAAAAAAATTCTATGTTTGAGTGTTAAGAATACTAAGTTGTTTTTAAAGATATATATCTATGATAGAAGTAACCAATCTAAAGTAAGAAATATTTTGAAAACGAAACTAAAATGAAAACGAAACGAAATAGTTTCGGAATCGCAACTAATAATTATTTCTTATTCAAACTAAAACCAAAAAAGGAACAGGAAAAACTTCATAGTATTTAGAAAGTATTTTTTAGTAGTATAGAAAGTATTTTTTATAGTATTTCTTTTATTTTTATCTGTGTTTTAGAAGTAGCTGCATTTGCGCTCTCTAAATACTATGAAGTTTTCCCTGTTTCTTTTTTGGTTTTAGTTTGAATAAGAAATAATTTTTAGTTGCGATTCCGAAACTATTTCGTCTCGTTTTCATTTTGGTTTCGTTTTCAAAATATTTCTTACTTTAGATTGATTACTTGTTCTTGCATTTGGTTGGAATTAAGCTGCAGGTGTGCCTTTCCACGAACTGCAAATTTTAAAATATTTTAAAACATTTTTATAAAGGGTTTTTCAAATGTTTTTTAATATATTGCCTAAAAAAAATTTAAAAATTTAAGTATTTTCAGATCATTTTCCTGAATTTACTTTTTCGAGAATTCCATTTTTTTTGGCGTTTGGGAGATATATCTTCATTTTATAAATAAATAAAACTATGCAAGAAGATAATAGGAAATTGATCATAGCGCATGGCCCGTCGCGCGCTCTACCAAGGGGCACTGTGGATAGCTTTGTGTCAGGAGCATTCACGGAGAAAAAATTACTGACACAATCATTTTGTTATAAAAATCTTAAAAATACAAAAAAATATGAAATTTGTGGAAACGGAAAGTGTAAGACATGTCCATTAGCAGATAAGGAACATATCAATAATGAAAATTCAAAATTACAAGTATTCTGTAAAAAAAAAAAAAAAAAAAAACACCTTAATTTATCTTTTAAATTGTTCAGAGTGTAATTTAAAATATATCGGCCAAACTAGCACCGAGCTCAATTTAAAAATTAACAATCACAGATCCGACATTAAAAACTTCATAAAAAATAGGACTTCTGATTTTGAACTGGAGCATTTTCAAAACCATAACTTTAATAATATAAGTATCTACATTCTAGAAGATAATGTTAACGAATTAAGCAAAGATTAGATCTGGAAAACATTTATATTTGTAACCTTAAAACTTTATTTCCTAATGGTCTCAATAGTAAATTAAATGGGGAAGGTTTTGCAGATTTAAACAATAATTGCATTTATTACAAATTTCACATTTTTAAAAATTTTCTAAATAAAGATAACTATTCTAAAAGATTTAAAAGAGGTAAAGGAAAAGGGGGCAATTTTTAAATTATATTTGAGAAATTTCAAAATTACTGTTATCTGGAACACAATAGTGAAAACATTCACAAAATTAGGAAATACATTTTTGGTCTTAGAAATAATAAAATTAAATGGTTATTAAATAATAAATTCGGGGAATTAGAGTTTAAAAATTCGTACACAAAATGTATTGTTCTAGATCTAATTAAATGTAAGCTTAACATTGGAAAAAACGATTTACTTTTTAATAATAAAAATAATGTTTACAAAGAATTCTGTGTCGTTAAATTCTTAGATATTTACTTCGAATATCTTAAATTACCCAAAATTATACATAATAATAATATCTGTTTTCCTCTTTCAGATAAAACAACTGTTTCAATAGCGTTTAGTTACACTTCAACATTAAAGAAAAAAATTCGTAATTATAATTACTATAGCAAAAATTTAGATAAAATAAATATAACTGATTGTTACTGTAACAAAGAAAACTTTAAAGATTTTATAAATGTTGATAAAGGTCATATTATTAAAAGTAATTTAAAAATTGTTGAATCCAACTCTTTAAGAGATTTAATGGGGAGAGGAACTAAATTTAGATTAAGAGAAAAAATAAACCATAACAAAATTTTGATTTCTATTGGTCAAGATTTGGATGTTTTTATTGCTAAATTATCTAGAAAATACCATTGGCCTGCGGAAGTTTTCGGAGAATGGAAAGTGAGAATTTTAAAGGAAATTAAAATTAAAATGAATATTGATTTTGACAGCTCTAAAGAACGTAAGATTTATTTTAGTAAAACATTAAAAAACGAAATAAAAATTTTAAAAGAAAAATTTGTTATTACAGTAATAGATAAATCAGCAAATAATTTCTGTTTAATTTGTAAATATTATTATAAAGAACTTTTAATTAATGAATATAACTCGAACGCAACTTATATGTTAAAGAACACCGGGAAAAAGGAATTAGATAAAAAAAATGCTAGCTTTCGCAAAAAAAAAAAAAAAAAAAAAAAAAAAAAAAAAAA
>JAPMOR010099852.1:0-11915 GCA_026543865.1 Argiope aurantia
AACCAACATTGCTCCTGACTTTAGAGCAATTATTAGAAAGACTATTACTCCAAGGAGTTAATTTAACTCTTTAAAAACAGTACGTGTTACATCCTCACCTTTTCAGTTTCAAAGTTTTTCTTTTCCAAGCCAAGGATCGTATGATAGATTCACAAGAAATGTTAAACTCACGCGAAATATCAATATTCCGTAATTGTTGTTCCCCAATACCAATTCGGTTTTACCGAATGTCCACAATTTTATGCGAAGGGTATTAGATAACACATTGTTAGAGAAAGCTGTTTTTTAAAAAATTTTTTCATTTATCTATGTTTTTTCCCCAATATTTTTAGGCGAACACCATGAAATGCTTCGATTACTGGAGAAAGGCCTGTAGACATCTTGGAAAGCAAATGGTATCTGAAGGGCGCATCCCTGACGAAGATCTGATTTTCTTTTTCACGTTTGATGAAATTCAAGACCTGCTAAATACCAGATCACCTGCTATCATTTCGAAGTAAAAAGCAGCTTTCTATTATTATGATGGTACAATTTTAGTACATTATTCAATAATGCAAAGATACCTAACTTTTCGTAATCGCCGTCTCATTGAATCTGAAGAATTGTATCGTATAATTCAATTATTGAGAGTTCATAACTAAGGTATTTCTCAAGAGATGAGTATTGAGGGAAAATCACCCTCTATATTTTAAATACAAACTTCGGTTATAAACATATTAGAACTAGGAGAAACGAATAATTCATGAATATTAGATTTGTCTGGTATACATGGACAGTATTTTAAAATTTATATTGACTTGGTCCATGTTTGTAAAGATGGACACCTACGTTCTAGCATGTTAGATTATTGAAATTATTGTTTCCATATATTTTATTTCTATGATAATATGTTAATTTAGTATTTTCGGGAAGAGTATCTAGAATCAGTTAAATTATTTATTTAATAAAAGATTGATTTAATACTGGTACTAAATGATTGTAAATAAGATGACATCGATTCAAATTTCGCGCTTCGCGCATAAGTGTGGCGCTAGTAGCGCCACTCAGAACTTGCAAATCAGGTTTGCTTTATATGCGTGCTGTAAAGTTCGTGAGCGTATTTTATGTTTGAAATTCGACGTATTGAGTTGATATTAGCCAAGAATGTCTTTAAGAAGACGAAGAAACCATTATCAATAGCTCACCGAGTTTGAAAACGAGGTCGCGTAATAAGTGTACAAGAAGGTGTATTTTTTTCCAGCGATATTGCAGAAAAACTTGGCCGGAATGTGTCCACTGTGCATGATTGTTGGGAGAAGTGGTCAAGGGATGGTACTACCTGAAGAAGAACAGGTTCAGGGCGGCCATGTGGCACTACTGAGAGGGAAGACCGCCGTATTTGGCGTACGGCTGTGGCGCATCGTACTGCGTCTGCGGCAGAAATTCGAACTGCATTTGGTACTACAGTGACTCAACGAACTGTTAGAAATCGGTTATTTCAAGAGCAGCTCCAAGCCAGGCGCCCTGTAGCGTGTATTCCACTGACTCCAATAGGCCCTGATGGCCTGTTGGTAAGGTCTCGGCTTGTGAGCCATAGGGTTTCAGGTTCGAGACCCGATTCCACCGAAGAACCGCCATTAAGGGGTACTGTTGCATGTCAAATCCGTCTTGCCAAACGTCCTCCCGCTGGTGTGGAGGGAGGTGCGTGCTCAGGTGTAGCCCTCGTCATCTGACCGTGGTTCAAAATTACAAGGTCTGTCCCAAAATAGCTCTAGTGTTGCTTTACAACGGGACGTTAATATAACTAAACTAAATTAAACTCCACTAACTCCAAGCCATTGCCATTTGGAATGTCGAAGGTATCAAGCCAGAGCTCATTGGAGGACGGAATGGAAATCTGTTATGTTTTCTGATGAAAGCAGGTTTTGCCTTGATGCCAGTGATGGAAGTGTGTTGGTCAGAAGGAGGCCAGGGGAACGCTTGAAACCAAACTGTCTTCGGCCTAGAAATATTGGACCTACACCTGGAGTCATGGTCTGGTAGCAATTTACTATGACAGCAGGAGCACTCTCATGGTTATCCCAAACACACTTACTGCAAATTTATACGTCTTCTTGCGTTTGGTAATTCAACCTGTAATGCTGCCATTCATGAACAGCATTCAGAGGCGAGTTTCCCAACAGGATATTGCTTGTACTCATACCAATGTTGTAACACAACGTACTCTATAGTGTGTCGACATGTTACCTTGGCCTGCTAGATCACCAGATCTGTCTCCAATTGAGCACGTATGGGATATAATTGGACGACAACTCCAGCACCATCCACAGCCAGCATTTACAGTCCCAGTATTGACAGAACAAGTACAACAAGCATGAAACTCCATACCACAAAGTGACATTCGGCACCTGTATGACACAAGACATGCACGCTTGTAGGCTAACATTCGAAACAAGGTATAAGACGGGAACAAGTCCACGTAATGTAGGGAACAAACTCTGGAGACAGAAATGCCCAGACGATATCCATGCATTGCAACACACGTATAAGCATTTGGTAGTTAGTATACATAATATAGTATATATTATATGTGTATTTTACAAAAATTAAACTATTATTATACAATGAGATATAATCCAATTTCGAAGTCAGCTTAGAAAGTGTAAGCAGAAAGATAAAGGAAGTGATCTCATAGCGCTTAAAACTAGAAAATCAGAATATATCTTCTCATTGTAGCATACACCTTTATTTATAAAATTTTGTATTAAGAATTAACGAAATTTGATAGTTACAATGCAGAAAGTAATCATAATAATGTAGAAAACAATTTCAAAATAATGTGGGATAATGTAGAAAAAATTATGTATAATATTTTTAAAAATTTAAGTTGAAAATTTTTATAAAGAATAGTTAGTAATTTGTCTTTTATACAATACAAAAAATCATTTATGGAAATATTTTTATAATTTCGAAGAAACGCACATCTATGTATCAGTATTTAAAAAAAATATTTCAAGCATTCTTTTAATAAAATAAAAGTTTTAGCAATAAAAACCGTATTAAAAAAATTGCATTCCTATGACTGTTTTTCCAAATTTATATGCTCATATTTCTAATAAAAGGATAGAAAAAGTATTTAAATAATCTCATAAAATCTCTGTTAAAAAAACATATTTTAAAGCAAATATTATTTGTTTTCTAATTAGAACTAGATTTTTGATACGAGTAATTATCATTCAAATTGAAGTAATATTTGTTTAGAAAAGACTTATGACAAAGAACTTAAAATAATTCAAAATTATTAAAATTATTAATTTTTTGAGATTCTGGTGCTAGGACACAGATTAATTTTAGAATTTTTAAATAATGTAGAACAGAAATTGTTAGTATATATTACTTACCACCAATAATTCTGTGTTGTTTTAAAGAAAAATTTAAAAAAAATATGTGTGAATTATTATGCCTAAAAAGGCTGATTTTTCCCTAATTTTTTCAGAGCCATTCATCGGAGGAAAGTGTTTCCAACTCTTCAAAAATTTAAATATCCTGAAATAATGAAAGGTCTTCCAAAACCAGTGAGTATTATTTGTCATTCGTCTTTTTTTTCTTCCTTTCTTTTTTCGAAAATACATATTTTGCTCGTTAGAAAACCCTCATTAACAAAAGTCCTTTTTTTTATTTTCAGATAAATTATGAAGACGAATCCGCAGATGCTTACCAAGATGTTGCAGAGTTAGTTATGAAAGGTAATTTATATTTAAACATTAATGTTATTTATTTATAATAAACACATTTTATTTCCTCTTGCATAAAATAAGAAACTATGAAGCTTTGTAGTCGTTTGGAAATTTGTCTTCAACATTTTGATGAATCAACACAAATCAAAACTCTTTTGAATTCGAATTCATTTCGCATCTGATTTTGAAGTTAAATCTACATACATATATTAAATTCTAAACCCAATCAGCGGATGAGAAAAGATGCTATTTCGATCACTATGCTGGATGTCCATTAAAGTCTTTCTGCATTTCCTTAATCTGAGAATAACGACAAGTATTGCTATATACTTGATGTCTAAAATTATCATAGTCTACATAATAAAATTAATTGCAACGCCATCTGGTGGTAAACAATGGAATCACTAAATATCTTTTGATATGAACCTTGGGCAGTAAAATATGTTATGAACGACGACAAATATTGCCATATATTTGATTTCTAAAATGATCATGGCCTACAGGGTATGAGTAACTACAGAACCTTCTGGTGGAAAACAATGGAAACACTTAATATGAGACTTGAGCAGTAAAATGTGTTATTTGAATGATTTCTAAAATATTACTTATTTCCTAATAACTCTGTTAATGCTGAAACGGACCAGGCACCTCTAAATATATTGCTCGAAATGATTGGATATCCTTGTTAAATTCCTTTCCTTTTGTAAATAATATTTATTGAATATCTGAAGTGTGATTTTTTTTTCTGTTAGATACTTTTGTCCGGATGAATTGCAGGGACGTAGGTGTTATCCGCGTATACATTTACTTATTAACAATGGGATAAGCTCTGTCCACTTTTGTACATTGAACCTTTAAGAGTAGGAGTTATCATTGAGGATCCAGAAAAGGGATAAGAAATATTCTTACTTTTGAAGGAGAGATTCTGACATTCCAACATTCCCATATATCTGAATGCAAGTGATCTAACGGAATGAGAGGGTTAAATATTTTAATCGATGAAAATCCGTTTCAAAATATTTTTTATTGCCTTTTTCTCAATTTTAATGTAAAATTCTGCTAATTATTTTAGGCACACCTGTAAGCCAAGGTATTGCAAAAGGATACGCTAGAGTAGCTTTGAATATTAATGAAGCAAGTCACTTGAAGGTCAGTAAATTTGTTTGCTAATTAGATTTTTTAAAATGCATTAACACTAGATTACTATAAAAGTCGACTAGTCGAATAATTGATTGAATTATTCGAGCAAGAAAAATATTTAATGCTTAACATTTGTTATATATTTAATGCTTACAATTTTAATTTAAAATGACCACGATTGTATTTCTTATAAAATCTTAAAAACGGCTTCACCTCTTCATTTGACACAGCTAAAAAACAGTTTCATTGAATCAGTCTATCACAAATTGTTGCAAGTTTTCATGCAAATTAAACAGTGTATATATTACGAAATATACCCAAAAGTAATAATTCTTCTTTGCACTGAATATTTACAGAAAAGAATTTTTAATTATAATTTTAACAGTAGCAAAATCCCGCTATTGAATCTTTTGTTGTATGAATTCGAGTTGCAACATAAAATTGATTATAGATTATAGATTGTACATCAAATTAACATTTAAAGGAAATGATATTCATATCATTAAAGAAACAGTTTGTTAAATTTTAAGATAACCCAAAAAATAATTTTTTTTGTGATAATAGATGAAAGTCAAGAGGTTTTAAATAAATTATTGAATGAAAAATAGATGAAGTCAATAGATTAATAGATAATAAAATTTTTGAAGACATAGCATCAATTTCCACAGCTAATCATACCCATCTGGTAGCTGCTAATCCCTTTTCGAGTTTGATTTCCTGATTAACGCCTATTCACATCACTTTAATTTGGAGTTTTGGAGATTTTGGTAATATAGTGAACCCTCCTCAAACATTTCTAATTATAAACTGTAACTCCATAAATCATTGGTGAATTCAGTGCAGTTGTAAAAATGTGCAATCTAAATTTTTTATTTATATTTGATTGTTTCATTATTCAATAAGTAATAAGATCTATTTCTGTATGATTTCTGCTATTTCTGCCGTTTTATATGTACAGGTTTAATACAAGTCTATGGGAACCATAAATAAATGTATGCAGCTGAAAGAAAATAATATCAAATTTAGAAGAGGCAATATCTTTTACAGATGTAAGATAAGCTCATGGAAAATGTTTCATTTGAGCTTGAGATTATTATATATATTAATATAAGATTATGTTTTGTAAGTTTCCCACTGTAAGCTATTTTTCCATTTGGATATATACCATTTTCAATACATTCATTATAATTATTTATCTACTTTGAGATTCAAAAGTATCGAAATATCTTCTGTCGGTGACTTTTGTTACAAAAATTTTTGCCAGAATACAGCTTTCCATACTTTCTTCACTTTGTTATTTCTTCAGTGTGTTTTTTTATGACCACTCTATAGGGTTTGCTATCTTAATTCATTCATCCAAATTTTCATACTTCCATTTTAAAAGTTCGTACATTTTTCGTTGGCAAACTGATCTTAAACTGATATTGACAAACTGATATTGTTTTCAATAATTATAAATATAAGCAATAAGATTAAGTCAGATCTCACAATATAGGTTCCATTGTGAAGTGTATAAGATAATATTTGAAAATTTCTAAAATGCTAATAAAGAGAAATTCTGATCTTCTCTTTTCTATGCTAGTTCCCAAGTGTAAAAAATATTTGAATGACGTCGAACATTAGTTCATAACCGCGTCAGTAAGTGTCAGAGAGTTTTTTGAAATTCTTCTTCTCCAGATTCAAATATGAAGACGAAATTCTGCAATTAACGCTAAAACAGATATTAAAAACTTCCCTCTTAAAATGTTTTTAGTGGAAATGTCCTATCTAATTTCTTTCTTAATTTTAATGACTTAAAATTATTCAGAGATGATATTGTCATCTTTTTTTTCGTAGTACGGGCTTATGCCACAAGAATCAATATAGGCTAAACTGCAAATAATTCATTAAAAACAAAGAACCAGAAAAATTTGTAAAAGTGTAAAGTCATTAAAATAATTAAAACTCAATAAAAAATACAAAATTTTTGATGAAAGTATGAAGTATTGGTGATAAAAAAGTAATTATTCAAAAACAGGTTTATCAAAGGAGGAGAATAATGAAAACAAAGGAAAGATTTAAATGCATATGTAATACCAGATTGTCTTCAAAAAAATCAAAAACGTTTTTTTGGAATTACTCACCCTCCAAATCCTTCAAATTTAGAGGTGATAAATTGAAAAAATAACAACGATAAATATTAACAATAAAATTAAAATATGCACACGAGCATGAATATAAGCAATTATATATTGTTGTTGTTCTAATGGTACTTCTCATATACAAGCCCACTGACTTTAGAAGTCAGTGATTTTAAGCCAAGGATGCGTCTCTTGTTTTTTCAGTAGCGCCATCTAGGGCCAAGAGTATGACCGCGCTACACACACACATAACACTTTTTACGAGGTGAACATCATCCATGCATTTCATTCATTCATCCACAGATCGTAATTTAGACCTGAATCAGAGAACGACCACCCCTGATCCAGTACCACCAGTGGTATTACTCTAGACATAAAGGATTTTGTGACCACGGCAGATTTATATGTGCGCCAGTCACAACCCACACGAGGAGTCTTCGTTTGGCCCTGAAATTATATATAAATAGTAAAATTAATACATAATGGTATTATTTAAAGCACATTTCATCTCATAATTTTTCCTGTTTTATATTTTTCAGCCTGGAGAGATTTTAATAACTCACAGCACGGACATTGGTTGGAGTCCTTATTTTCCCATTATCGGTGGGGTGGTAACTGAAATTGGTGGACTGATTTCACATGGTAACGTATGACAGTAAAAAGAAAAAATACTGAAAAATAATTCCAAAAATATAAGCAAAAATAAATTTTTGAATAATGATGATTTGTTTTTTTACAAGATAAAGTTTAAAAAAGGTATTTTCTACTGAATTTATTGTTTTTTAAGAGTTGTAATGGTAGTATTACGAATATTTTGAGCACTAATTGGCTTTTCTATTTTATAGGAGCTGTTGTTAGTCGCGAGTATGGTTTGCCCTGCGTCGTCGGCCTGCAAGAGGCCACGAGAAAATTTCGCACAGGTATTTAAATTAGTTAATTTGAAGTTTCAACCTGTATTTCCAAACATATATATAATATTCTGGATAAGAAAGTGTAATATTCCCTGGATCTCCCGAAATGACAACTGATGAAATCGCCTATCTGAAAGTTCCTACACTTCAGACAGACGACTGCATTTGCAGAAAGGTGGGGGTAGGGGAGGGTTGCAATAAACTCAACTGTGTTGACATATCCCGACTTATCAAAATGTACTCTTCTGATACCTCATGATGCCTCATTGCCTTTCCACCTTTTAGAGAGAGTCGAAAATACTTTATCTCCTAATTAATGCCTGGAATTTAATGCAAAAATACGCCGCAGTAAATACAGAGCAGTAATGCCTTCAAATCAGATGCGTAATGTACTGTCTGCTATGCGTATTGGTTTGAAAAGGTGGAGACATATTTTTATTTTCTTATTAGTACATTTTAACGTTTATATATAGAGTGTATCAAAAGAAACGTGAGACCCTAAGAGTAGCAGTAGTATATCAAAAAGATAATGCTAAATTCTGTTACTTCTAGAAACTCAGATATATTTCTCAAATAGAATTTACATATTTATGACACATTATTAATTTCAGTACTAGGTAAAACATGAATACCCGAAGTGATAGAATTCAATTCAGAGGCTACTACTTTACCATTAGTTCCTATTCATAGATGATTTTTAATATGACGAATATCCAGAACATCGGTTTGATTTCAGTTCCAAATAAAGAGATCATCGAAATTTATTCTGGCATTTGATATCTAAATTTAGAACTTAATAAATTGATATTTAAATATATAATGTTATTTCGTATAAATATACATAAGTGTGCATTTAGTAGTGGATGATTATAATAGATAATCATAAGAATACTCGCTCCTTTTCTAATTTTAAAAGGCTGATATTACAGGCAATAATGTGGAATTTATAAACAACATAAAATAGGCTTTATTACTATGAACGTCCGACGAGTAGAACGTTCCTTCTGGAGGAGAATATTCAGAAATTGTCGTGGAGCTTTTAGTTATTAAAATGACAATTATTGCGTTTCCGAAGGAAACCAAGAGAATATTTTGGTATATTGAAAATGCTTTCTGAGGGTACTCCAAACTCCAAACCAGTTTTATTTTGCACTCGAAACCAGTTCCAACTCCAAACCAGTTTTATTTTGCAAATATTTTTTAGAGTTAGATAAACTTGAGTCAATGAAACCTAACTCCCCCCCCCCTTTTAAGAACAGTAAAATTATTTTAAAAAAAAAACGATTTTTCTTTTATTTTTTTAGGTGATTATGTTCTGCTGGATGGGAAGAAAGGAGTTTTGCAAAGGTTACCAAACCCAAACAGCAATGACAGAAACGAAGTTACAATTTCATAGAAAGTGTTTCAATGTACTAATTGATATACATTGTGAAAAGCTGTTTCATTTTGATAATCATTTGCCAATTTTTATCTGTGCTAAAAACAATAATTGTTGAAAAATCGATTTCAAAAATTATATTTATTTACTGTTTTGAAATAAATATAAAATGCTCTTTAAAAGTTGATTCTTGTATTAAATTCATAATAAATTTAATTTTTTATAAAAACATGAAGCTTTATAGTGAGTGTGTTGTGATTTTCTAATGAACTGCCAGGTTTTAAATACAGTAGTTTTAATTTCCACAAACACAGCTACACTGCAAAATTTACAAACACACATAGACAATTAAGTTTAAAGAAAACAATAAAGTGGAGGGATTCCACTGTTTCCAACCGAAAGCATTCGGCGTTAGCGCAAAGGTTGCGCATTGGGAAAAAGTCGACCTCTGAATGCAGGTCCCCCGCTCAACTGATTGTCTTCTGTAAAACGCCACAAAGGGGCGCTCTCTGCCCAAGAGGAAAAAGAGGTGCTACAGCTTTCATTTTTTTCCCTAGCTTTTATAAAATATAGGTACTTATTAGACTGATGTTACTTTGCTTGGATTTAATTCGTTTACTCTGAAATAACTTAATTTCAGAATGGATATATAATACTAGAAAGAAAACTAAGATTCATTATTAAAAATTTAATAGCGTTTGTTGGATTTCATAGTCCTATTCATAGTTTCTTGGATTTCATAGTTGGATTCAGTCATTTTCTGGCTCAATATTGCAACCAGTTTCTAATCTTATGTGTTTCATAAATAAATATTTGCATATGCCATGCCTTTGAGTCGATTTTCCTTATATTATATCAACATATATAAACATGCTTTTATCCATTCCTATCAAAATGAATTTACTGTCACTTTTCCATCTGAACTTCAGATTCCTTACCGATAAACATCCAAAGTCTTTTAAAAATAACCAGTAAACTCATATCGGGGAACTCCATTTCTTAAAAGTCACATCTAGATTTTATCGTCCTCTTCCTTTATGACTTCTATTTGAGAACCTAGCTGCTCTGCATAAAATCTAGATTTTATCGTCCTCTTGCTTCATGACTTCTGTCTGAGAGCCTATCTACTCTACATAAAATATTTCATATAGTTAAATTAATTAAAAATATATCCAAAAACTTGCAGCATCGTTTTCTTAAATGATGTATGGAATAAATCATAAAAGTAATACAAGTTTATTTGTTCAGTTCTTCAAGGATACACATAAACATTATATTTTAAAAACGTTACAAAATCCTGGCGTTTAAATGTTTAGAATATTATATAGATTTTTTAAATATAGAATCTTTCATCTCTAAAAAAATCTGAAATCATATTTTTAAAAAAAATATGTATCGGAAGATAAATTTTTGTATTAACTGAAATATAATCATTTCCACTACATTTCAAAGTTGAAATTTTTCGGGACTGACAGAAAATGAGAGAGAGACATAGTACAACGAACAGAACATCGCACGGTTTTTATAAAAGTATGAGTTATATGATTATAAAAATTTGAAATTTAAAAACATTTTGCTGAAAATGCTATTAAAAGACCTTGAAATATGAAACCTTTAATTAAAAATTTTATTGAGAATTTATTTCAGTGTGCCAATTGCTGACTAAAGGCAGCTAGAATTAAACAAGAACAACGATTATAAAATAATTAGCAAATAAATATAAGAATTAAATATCATAGTAAGTAAAATTATTTTGGAAATCCTTTTAATGAAATACGTTTAGTATTATTCGTATATTTTTTAAACAACAGATTCAAAAATCAGGGTATGATTGAATTAAATCAGGAAATGATTATTCTCGATTGTTGTCGATGCTGATTTACTAATTATAACTTGAAAAAACATGGTTAATCACTGATGAGTGTCGATATTTCAAGCAAAGAGATCTAGAATTTTTATTTAATATCTATAATCTGATTTAAATAATATAAGAACACTTTTTGAGATTAAAAAAATAGAGATAATATGGCTTAAAAGGATAATTTTCAATGGAATATTTCATGTTTACAGGATGAGGCCATTTTGGCCTAATGAGAATAATAAGTTATTTTTATACACGATGTTGAGCGAGAGAAATATTCTTTTAAGAACACTCTTAAATAATATTTAGAAACAACGAAAAAGATTGGTAATATTTGCGAATTGTTTTATAGATGATTTATTTATATTTGATTTCGGCTAGTTAAAATTTTAATACTTTGTAATAATTATGAATTCAATTCTATAATCTCAAATAAATAATTTCGAAAAGCCTTGTCGATTTTAGTTTTATTAACTGTGTTTTCAATTATCCGAGGTGATTACGATCCCAATTAGATCGGATTATCAAGATTTTGCCATGCGATCAACTTTTTTTCGTGCCCAGAGTAAATAAAATGCTGTAGAAATAATCGCTTAATTTCATATCTTACGAGGAGATAAGAATGACAAATTATGACTTTAAAAATATCGCTTGTCTATTTTAGTTAAAGAATATGAAATTAATATTCATTGCTGACTCACAAAGGATAATTTTAAGTAATTATTTAAAAAAAAATAATCTTAAGCATTGCGACTCTGATTAACAGTTCGTAAATATTTCATTCATTTC
>JAPMOR010099856.1:0-63221 GCA_026543865.1 Argiope aurantia
TGCCATTACAGATAAGAAACTATTCACTGAAACACAAAAAAATAAACTTACTCCTTCCGTCCAATTTTCACTGTCTTATTATCTTTTTCCTTCAAAATTAGGGAAAAAACTCGGTTTAGACAATTGGCCATTCATCTTTTAACATAATACATAAAATAATAAATTTCTTTATTCTAAATGTCAGTCTCCATATTCGTTTTTATTTCGCAAACTCGTTTTTCTCGGGTTTGGTAAGCTAATGTAATAATTTTTATTGTGCAAACAATAAAAAAGTACCAGGACGTGCGAAACTATGAAAATGGATGGAGATAGTTCGTACCGTTTGCCCCATATGAGAAAATAACATCCTGTAAATAAAGAAATTACCCAATTAATTCTGGTCAGCAAAATGGCAGTGGTGGCCTGGTGGTAAGGTCTCGGCTTCGGAACCAAAGGATCTCAGGTTCGACACCCGTTTTCCTTGAAGCACTATCATATAAATGGGCCTAATGCGTGCAAAATCCGTTGGGGCCAAACGTCCTCCCGCTCTGGTGTGATGTGGAAAGCTTGGACAGGAGAGCGCCAGCGCAAGTGTGGACATCGTCAACTGACCGCAGCTCAAAATTACGAGATATGTCCCGGAAAAAACCCAGTGTTGCTTTAAAACGGGACGTTAATCTAACTAAACTAAGCTTTAGGATTGAGACTTGGTATTAAAACTACAATGTAGAGTCTACATATTTTATTACAAGATTTTTAATACAATATGAGCATTATTATTAGGTAAAAAATGTATTATTTTTAAAAACAAGAATCCTATTTGAAGATTATATTTTCCTACAAAAAGAAAAAATAGTAAATGGGACAACCAAAGTATAACGAAGGGAAAAATGAAAGCACAATATAGTGACTGCACATATATATTGCGAATGAAATGCCTCGAATGTAACAGCATTATATACACAGCGTCCTGAAAACGAGAGTAGCCTCATCCTACCATCTTCACACTCTCTCCTTCATATCAATCATTTCAAAATGTGATGCTTAAAAAAAGACACAGAGGGAAAACACATGCAGTGATTACAGCAGCTCTAAAAGTTTAGTGTTCTAAAAAGAGAACTAAACACCAAACCTTGCTGTATCGTTTAGCGTGGGTATTGTTTTCTACCCTTATCTCTTTTACATGAATCACTAGAAATGAAAGCAAAGTATGATAGTCTCTCAGATACAGTGTGAATTGAGATGTTGCGAATGCAACAGTGCTAAATTCTCAGTTCTCCGAATACGGGACAAACGAGAGTTCACCCACATTTGGATCGAAAGGAAGAAAACTGGTATACAAAAATTCTATAGGTTATGGGAGCTCTGAAACATAGAAGTTCATTTAAATCTCGATACCTAAATTTTTTTAACGATTACAAAAATTTCTCTTTTTGTATCTTGTGTTCGAGAAAGCAAAATTAAAATTAAAGCTGTCGAAGTTGAATGTAAACAAAATGATATTAATAGTTCATTTATTTATTTCACAAATTTGTCATAGAAATCCGTGCGTCAATGGATCCCCAAGTATTTTTCTATGTTGACGCAAGGATGAGGCATTCAGCACAAAGGAGAATCCAATGCAAACGCACAAATGCGCCTTCGTTCAGAGGAGGTTTAAGTTTTTGAATTTAATATCAGATATTTTAGAAATAGATGGTATTTATTATTTCAATTAAAAAATAATAGGAATTTTCCCTTCATCTTCGAATAAAATCATTTTTTACCAAATTTTAAGCAATCTTTTTTTGCAACCGACGAAAATATAAATTTCTATCAATCAAAACAACAATAAAAAACAAAAAATAAACCCTGCCATACGAAATCGAAGAAATGTATTTTTTTAAAATGACAGCTGAGTGGCAATTCATTCTAGAACACCCCATTTAATTACCGTCTGTTACACCACCAAGGAAAATAAATTGCACTAATAATAGGTCAGTAGGAATGATGGCTTCCTCTGCCTAGGCACGTCAGCCGAGGAATGATTCGACTTGCTTTTGCATAATGAACAGAAAGTAACTTGTTTAAGCCGCGAGCTCAGCCCCACCGAACCATAATTTCCTGAGGGCTTTCCTCTCGGAGCGGCTGCGAATGAAGGCGTCGAGTTTTATTCAAGGATTTGTTTTATTTAAATTGATTTCCTGGATTCGCACATATCCCTTCTGTCACTTAAATTAAAGAATTTGTACAGATTTGTTTGTAACACTGGTATATATTATTACGCAAGAACTCTGAATGATTGGCCTTTAAAGGTTAAACGTTCTGTTAGTATTAGATTAGGAATGCCTCTCAGATAATAGCTCTGAAATGAGGGATTATAGTTTGTTTTCAGCGTGCGGAGGCGAGTACTTTGTTTGTTTTAAATTTCCGTTGTTTTGATTCTACTGATCAAACATATTGCGCTTGTTTGATGACAAAATGAGGGCCAGGAAGCAAGACATGAAATGTTTATCTTCTAAGAAATAATGCTTGTTTCTTTTTTTATTTCCAAAATGCAAGAAATAAATAAAAACTTTAATTAATATTTTTAAAAAACTGGCTCGAATTAAGATGCTGATGGAAAGCAGAAAAATTGAAGTCAAGTAGAATTGATTCGTAATCTTTTTTACTTTCTATTGTTGTTGTTGTTCCTGCTTATGGCACTTGTCACAAACAAGCCCGCCCACGAAGTTAGTAATTTTAAGCCGAGTTTTAGCGTCTCTTGCTTCAGTAGCGCCATCTAGGGCCAAGAGTGTGTCTTAGCTACTCATGAGCCGTGGCACTTTTCACGGTGCGAACTTCGTTCATACATTTCATCCACAGATCGTAATTTAGACTTGAATCAAAGAACCATCACCTCTGTTCCAATACCCCCAGTGGTATTGTCTTGACTTGTAGCATTTGGGGGCTACAACAGATTTATGCCTACATCAATTGCCATGTACACGAAGAGTTTTCGGCCGGGGGGTGGAGGTTCGAGCTCATAACCAGCCTAATGTCCTACCAACAAAGCTATCCCAGCCCTTCTTACTTTCTTGTGTGCGAAATATTGAAAAAGAATTACGATCATCAAAACATTCGGACTCCAGATTTTTGTCGAATCTCCACATAGTAGACTTCCCCGAGTTCGAAAAACATATTTCGGGCATTATGTCTACCTGTATCTGTCTACCCGTCTGTCTGTGATAGAGATAATTCAAAAGCGTTTTGACTTAGATGGAGGAATTTTGGGATGTGGGCTCTACACCAAATATTTCGATTTCAATTAAATGTTTAGCAAAATCCCTTCAGAGGACGTCCATCTGTTCTGTTGTTCAAATATAAGTTAATTCGATAACTACAAAATGAGAAGAGCTAGATGGATAAAATTCGATATACAGATTTTAAATTTATATGTATGCGCTTACCAAAGTGAGAGCCGAATCGTGCCATCAAAAACATGCAAATGCGATATCTCAAAAACGCACTGACTTAAATATATATCTATATCAAATTTTGTCACTACAAGTGTAGTTCTAAGTCAGTTCTTTTTTTTTTCAATTTTTTTTTTATAAAAACTTTTATGAAAAAATTCGATTCCCACATTTTGCCAGGAATGAATCGCCAAAAAGCTTTCCAAAGATGACGCAATATTCAGTAAAAATGGTAAATTGACGCCAAAAGTTTTGTAATTATTGCACGTCAATAACATTCCAGAGGTTCTCTGTGATTTTTATTAGAGGGTATGCGAGAAAATTTTGGGGAAACCCCTCATTCTGGTTTTCTTTTCAGTCATGAGGTTAAAAAATATATAGGTAAGCATGGGCGTTTCTAAATATTATACCATTACTAAGAGCATCATAAACGTCTACATATTCATTTCCATAAAAAGACAGAAAAGTGAAAAAATACATAACTGTCACCAATGTTTATTTAAGTACGTCTTTCTAATTGCGATGTCCTGCCAACGACAGGTAGGGCATAAATTTCTCCCACCATCTCGACCTTCGTCCTAACGACTGCGCAAGAGAATGGAGCTTCAATCAGTCATGCGTTTCCTTTGGCGGGTCAATTACAAGATACTTTTTATAGATCCTTTCACTCTTACGAAAAGTCCGGTGTCTTTGTTTTTCCTGTAATCCGCCGAGAGCTAGACAATGGTTCGAATGCTTTACGACGCTCATCCATTTGAAGATTGGATGGATAATTCGCCCACATCACGAGATTCAGTTCCTCGGCACGTGTCCATTTCACTGTGCAGATGGTCGAAGAGGGAATGGATCCGTGAGATATAACTTTAACTAACTTCAGAATTTAAAGTTTATAAAAGTTCATTTTTTTTAACTTTCTTGTATACGAGGTATGGAGGGAGTACTGCAATCATCAAAAAATTCCAACTCGAAATTTTGTCAAATCTCCACGTTTTAGACTACCACGAGTACAAAAAACATACTTTTGGCATTACTATCTCTGCCAGTGACAAATATAACTCGAAAATGCTTTGAGCTGGACAGATGAAATTGGGTGTGCGGTCTTTACACCAAATTAGATCTCTATCAACTACTGAGTAAAATCCATTTAGTGGAGGTCTGTCCAGCTGTTCGAGTATAATTTAACACGATAATTACAAAACGAAGAGACCTGGATGGAAAAAATTCGGTACACAGATTTAACATTTATACTACAGGACAACTATCACATTTCGAGCCGCCAAATTTAGCAAGGAGTTGAAAGTCTGTGGGTCTGTACTTTCAAAAGGAAGTAAACGCGATAACTCAAAAACGCAATGACTTAAATATATCAAATTTAATGTTATTTTTCGAGTATTTGAAATTACAATTGAGCTACAATTGTAATTTCAAAAGAATTGTCATTGACTACATTTGTAATTTTTTGATGCAGTTGCTAAAGAACTCGAAAGATGTAAGCGATGCCGAATTTTCCTGACCCCAAATATTCTATTTATTTCTCTAAAGATCTTCTTGGCTCACAACTTAAAATGACACGTTTTAAATCTTCTTGTGTTGTGAATGTCAATAAATCTGGTCCTATCCCTCATTTTTCGCGCATTAGGAATGATAAACTTCTCTAGAAAAGAACTTCCATTTGCTGAGATTCCTTTCAGCTCCAACATCTGAAGTTTGTGATGAAACACGGCTACTTACTGTGTTTGTTTTCTGCCTCTACTCTTATTTACGTTGCTCACAGCGGACATCCTGAGCGTTAAATAATCTAAATGCGAAGGTTTCTATCGTTTCCTGTTATGATAACGTTTTCCCTTCACCTAGTTCATTATCATCAATTTAAATTCTAATAATAAACTAAAAATTATTTGCTCTTTTTTAGAGTTAAATCATAGTTTTAATAATTCATTACTCTTTAATCTGCAAACTCATAGCTTTTTAAGATTTTAGGTTTGATTAAGTTTTATATTAATCTTGAAAATTTACTCCCGATAACAGCGCACTGAAAAATACTGCGTATAATATGGCCCCTTGCAATTCAAAAATCGAAAAAAAAAAATAGTAAACGAATCAGCAATAGGGTTGTTAGAATTACTCCTATTGATCGTTTGTGATACCATATTAGCGACACATTCAGGGGCTACCCAAGAACGTGTTATCTTTGATCCTCTTGGTTTATGGTCAGAGAGTTTGGAATGATTAGATCACGCAGCACGAATGACAGCATTCAATTTTATGTTAAAAATCTTTTTTCACGTTATAAATCTTTGATTTATGGGATAACGGAAATGCTTCGTTCAATTTCAGTGCAGGGATTATTTCTGTACGTTTACGATCATATTAATTAACAAAATTTTTTCGATGCAGAATACTGGATTTGAACAAGTTGCGCCCAGTACAGTTTTTCTTTTAACCACTTATTTTACATTTTTACGTATGTTAGAGTTTTCGAGACGTAAATTATGTCATTCTTATCATCAATGTAAATTATTTCTTTAAGATTTTTAATATTATTTGTTACATTCTTTAATGTTTGAAAAGTTGTCATATATAACGGTTCTTAGATCCCTAAAAGATTTTGGAGCTTAGCAAATCTATGCTTATTCGAAATAAGTAAGTTGTACAAAAAAGGACTTAACTAGTTAAAAAATAAGCTATCAAATAATTTGAAATATTTTTTTTATTCCAGTAGTTATTAGAAAAAAATAGAAATAATAAATTTCAAAAAAATTTTGATATTATTTTATCTATAATTTTTTTTTATGGAGCCACAAAGAAGTGGCTATAAGACGTTGCCTCATAAAGACGCTTCTCTAACTTGTCTTCTATTAATACTTCTGGAATTTTATTGATCATTGCCAAGTCACTGAAACATTACTCGTTACATATAAAATGCAGGAAATGCGAAGTCATGGGGAACACGACTAAAGCGAGTTGCGACAGGATCTTGAATGCATACATATGCATCTTTCCATAGTTTGAGAAAATGTGGCGTGGGTCTAAAATCTTCACCAAGGCCTATCGTAGCAACACTGTAAAAACGCGCAAACAGACGACTTGTCAGCTGATATTTCACAAAGAATCCTTTCCTTAGTCAACATTCAATTCGACTTGCTTTTGCATGTATTTCGAAGCGAGTTATTAACAATCATGTCGACGATTATTATGTGAAGCAATTTTCAATCTTAAAAAGTTTCTTTCTGACGCATCATTTCTTTTAAGAAAGATATTACCTCAAAACAAGCTGGAGCGGTCTCGCTAAACATTCTCTCTAATAAAGGCGAATTTGCGGTTTAGACGCATTTTTTCCCGACCGATTGAAGCCAAAATTCGACACAGAACTGCAGTTGCAATCACAAAATTGCACAACAAATTTGATAAATTTAAATAACTGTATTTTTTTTAAAAAAATTATCGCGTCTACATGATTCTGAAAGTACAGACCGACAGACGGTCAATCCCTAATTTGAATTTGGCCCAAAATTCGATAGCTGTCTACACTTTTCATGTTATTTCTGTGCATCGAATTTTATCCATCTAACTCTCTTCACTCTGCAGTTATCGTGTTAGCTTATATTCGGTCAGCCGGACAGACAAAGTCCGTCTGAGCGGGTTCAAAATTTGATAGGAATCCACACATTTGGAGTAATGACGGGGAACCCATTTTCATCTGTCCAGTTCAAAGAGTTTTGGAATTACCTTTGTCACAGATAGACATGCATTTTCCAAAATTGTTTTCAGAATTCAAGGATGCTTGAGACACGGAGATTCGTCAAAATCCCGAGTTTGACGATTACGATGCTTTCTCTTCGAACGCTTCGTATAGATCTGACGCTTATAAGCAAAGCTCAATGAAGCGGTGTTGGCATTTTTAAGTGTTCTGGATTACAGTTCAGAGCAACATTTCTCAACAACATGAAAAAATCTTCAAACTTTTGCTGTATGAAACAACAAATCTATTTTTACAATCATCATTGGAAATCCTCAGGCGGTCCCAACTAAATCTTTGTTGTCACTTTTGAACCAACACGCGCTTTGTTTACAACTCTCACCCCGCGTCTATTTTTAATTTGCAGCAGACACACGAAACCTCGTGCAGCCTTTCGGCGCCCAAGATGAATCACGTGACGCACTCACAACTACGGGAATCACGTGACTCATCGTAATGACGTTGATTTCCACTTACGAAAGTGAATCAAGGATTTCTGGAGGCTCTCGAATCAAACAAACCACCTTGAACTTGTTTCTGGGAGCTGCGTAAGTCATTGCCGCTTTTTGAAACAGATGGAAAATTGCAATGTAGACTGTTATGGGTGCATTACCTGTAAAATTCTATTTTTCTATTTTTATATATATTATTTATATATCAATTCTATTTTTTGAAAGCTTTCTTTGTAAATCCTGGAATGTCACTTGAGGCTTAAAATTTTGTTGGGACGAAAAAATCCATAAAAGGCTATGAAATAATTTCATTTTTATATTTATTAAAAAAGGCATATACTGCTAATATGTAAAGTTAAAGAACTCTGAAATTCGTTCAAATGTATCGATAGGTCAAATCTTTCTTTAGATTCTTTAATTTCTTATTAATATTCCAGCTGACTTTGGCGACAAGCTTGTTCGCTCAGATTATTGACATTTTAGGCAGAAAAACGATAAACATAGAATGCATTTTTAATAAAATTCTCCTTACTTATTTAATACGATTGGAAGATGTGAATTTAGTTGCATCAGTATGCAAATTAATGGATACAAATTATAAGATGCACATCCTACGAAATAAAAGCAGAAGCGAAAATCCTACTCGGAGGTAATGTCCAAAGGACGTAATTTTTTTAATCGTAATTTTAACACTGGCAGAAACACCCGATAGAGTTTTTAGACGGATGAATTTGAATTTCATCATAACTGAAACCAAAGTAAATAAAAAAATATTGAAAGTAAAGTTGAAAAAAATAAGCGGAAATAAAATTGTTATCATTAAAATGATAATTTTTGAATTTTAAGACAATGCAAAAATAATTTTTGAAAGATAATAGTTTTGGAAGATAAAAATATCAGTTCCATAAGAATGTCATAGCGATTATCCATCTAGCGATGATCTATTTCGTGGTTGATTACACTTTCATGCTTGTTTGGTTTTAAAAAAGCATTAAGTTTTGAAGACAGAAACTTGCGTAATGTGTCAAACATGGCAAGACAGTATTTGGAAGTCATATAAGGTTTGAGAACACATTTTATTCCTTGCGCTGATCATTCTTTCAATTTAATTGGCAATTTTTCTGCATCCAGTTCTAACACAGCAATTCAACAATTTATGTTTATACAAAAAAAAAAAAAAAATTCTTAACACCGAGTCATCTTTGGCAAATATTAAATAAGTTTTCCGAGTTTCCAGTAAGACGCATTTACGGAACAGTTTGCAAATTACTTCTTCGGGGAAGAAATATACAGAGAAATATACAAGAAATATACAGAGCGTTGTACAGAAACTGATATTTTGGCTTATTTATTTTTCTGATTACCTTTATGATACTGAATGAGCATTCAGTTCAGAAATCATTCCAAAAAGACAATGCAGAGAATACGTCAACGTAATTATTGTCATCTATGTAGCTTTCGGGTACACCATGGACACATCCGATATGGGAGTAAACATAATTTCTCTAATTTGCTTCAAAATAACTCCTATTAATTCATTTTACATTTAATTAAAGGAAATTAAGGATTATTTAGCTTTTTTTAAAAAAAATTGAGATCCGACCTTTTCTGGTGATTTTACGTCGTCAACATCCATCGCGTTGAGTTCTTAGGCTCTTCTCTTCTTCTCGACCGACCAAAAATTATCGACAAAATGCGACATCTTATTCACTTGTTGCCTTATCGGTTATATTGTCAAATGTAGTCAAATCACTTAAACCTTATTTGGATATGTCAATTATTTACAGTATATTAAATTTAAGATGATTTTTAAATTGTCATATTCGTTAATGCTCCGCTCTCCATAACTATCCTGAAGAGGTGAAAACTTTTGCCGATGAAACTCCCAATCACTTGTCGGTGGTGGGAGGGGGTTCAATTGTCCCCCTGCTGACGCCGATTCTGTCCATGGATAGCTATAAATAAGATCATGTCTAAACAATAAGATCATGTCTAAAGTCTAGTTTTACAATTGGGCCTCACTTCAGTTGCATTAAATTTTTCTTTTCTCAGAAATGTAATTTGGACAGAGAAACTTAGCTTTTATCGAGATGGAAGCATCAATCGTAACGACGATCAATTTTCAAATAATCCAATTTTCGCACAAGAGGCTTTGCATTAGTAACCACTTTCTGCAAATGTGAAATGTATCATTTTTAGTCTTTGGTTGCTCTTATTTTGTATAATAGTATGTTGCAGGATGATCGAAATTCAGTTAGTTCTGAATAACATTGTGTGTGAACTCTTTGACAGTATTTCTATTGTAACGTTTCCCCGTCTCCCTCATTTGGTAATCTGCATTCCAATCAGATGTAACGTCACCCGTTTTCCCACAAATAGTTAAATGTCTTCGTACCGCCAGATGTGGATCCTTTTCACTTGGAGAGTCATTGTGTCTGGTCATTTGTTACTATCCAAATATGGAAACACAGATATATGTCCCGTCGTTTCAAACAGAGCCATCATGTCTTCAAAGGAGAAGAACGTCAAAACATTCACATGCTAAACTTTTGCTCCTTATGAAGAGACTCCGAGAGTCATCAAGAAACAATCAACCACCAGCAACCGTTGTCATTAAGTGTCAAATTCAGGTGGATTTCAGCCGACGTTAGCTGATTAATTCATTATAATTAACATGTGTTCGGGAGGGGTCAGCAACATTCCCACTATCTACTGGAGACCATTGAGGAAGCATTGCTGAACAGTTGTTGGGTAATACGGAACTCAAATTCACCAATGAAAAAATCAGAGGCGGAGATCTGACAGAAATAAAATGAGGTATTTTTTTTTGTTGTTGTTTTTTGTTTGACAGAAAAGAAGGAATGAGAGCAATGATAGGCGTGGAATGAAAATTCGAAGAGGCGTTGGTGTCCGAAGAAGTTGTTCCTGATTTTGTGCGAAGCTCCATGGGATTCGGATTTCTGTTTTAGGATCCACCCGATAAAGATCGGCGGATTTCTGGAGTGGCTCCTGAAGTAGCCGTTTGAGCTTACAACCTTTTAGGATTTTTATGGTGTCTATTTTCCGATTGGAATCGAGGAACTATTTCGTGATCGAACTGTTATTTGATATTCGTAAATAATTTTAACCTAGATGAGAACAAGTTGTTTTTGTGTGCATATATAAGGCTGTAAATAAAAGAATTGTTTTGCAACGCTACTCTCTTATTTGATCGGCCAGGATCAAAATATTATGCTATGGACGTTGTCGCAGCTAAATGTTTCTCCTCCGTCAGCTATAAGACAATGATTGGAAGGTGGTTTGATAGGTGGTTTGATTTACTTAAACCTATTGAATTTGCTCATCACTTGACGTTTTATTTATGGAATTGCTTATGATTTTCTGTGTAAAACACAACTCTTGTTGACGCAGCAAAGCTTTACCGAAGATTTCAAGAAGTCGATCTTGATGTCACCAGTGATGAAGTTATTGTTAGAAAAGTGCGACTTTCTGTTGGCATTGAAAGCATTTATTGTGAACGATTTTTTATTGCTTGAATTAACACATTATTTGCCCATTTTTCAAAATGTAATGAAAGTTAATAAATGCATAATCCAGCATGTGATTTCGTCCTATTAATAACCTTTTGAAATATTTATATTAACTCTGGAACATGCAACGAGTGACAGGAATGGGAGTCTCAAAAAATATGTAATCAATAAAGTTACCTTTTAATATCTCAAAAAATTTCACAGATATAAAAATGAACGTTGCGTGCTTATACATGCATGTAAGAAAAATATTATATTTAGAGACATATTTTTTTTCTCTATGGAGATCTTGTAAAAAATTAATTTTGGTAATTGTTTGTTATTAACTTCGACAAAAACCAAAATGTTTTCATACATTTTGGTACTTTTTTGGATGAAACTTTTTAACTGAAAGTATGTGTCTAAATTACTATAGTTTAGGAAATAAACGTCTGTTTCAGTATTTTGGGACACTCTGTATATTTTTTATCTCGCCATCTTTTAGGTTATATGCCAAAAAAAAAAAATGTAAACGTACAGTTCCTTTTAGCCTTTCATTTTCTAACAAACAGATTTTTGGTCTTTTTTTAACCAGTAATATCTGACATTCAGGTACCCCCCACCCCCTCCTCTCCGTTGTTAACTGTTGCTGCCTTGTCATTTGACTGAGTTACTGGACTTTGAAAGGTTGATTCAACATTTTAGAAAATTTGAATATTAAGTTTCCTGAAACAGAACGGACGGATGTGGATGCGAAATCTGTACCAAGTAGAAAATATTTCCAATCCCCCCTCTCTCTCTCTCTCTCTCTCTCTCTCTATATATATATATATATATATATATATATATATATATATATATATTATTCCTTATTCCGGGAGGCATAATTTATGGACAAGCAAGAAGCGATGATATACAAAAAGTTTAATCGATCACAAAAATAATCGTAACCCTTTCAAAACAATAATCTTATAAAAATAATCTTTGCATTATCTTAAGATATAAAAGATTACCTTTTTAATGATATCAATTTCACTTTCGTAGAATTTCCGCCTTAATTTTAATAATGTGTTAAATGAATTTGATATACTTTATATGTTATATGCTTTTAGATGCAATGATAGAATTCAAACTCGTCCATCTAATCATTCAGTTGCGTATTTTTGCCAATCCTTCATTCCATAGCAGGATTTTCGCTTCTATTTTTATTTCACTGGATACACATTTTTAAATGTGCAGTAAGTTGATTCAATTGAATTCATGTTTTTCAAACGCATGAAATAACAAAATGAAATATTTTTTTTTTCAAAAAATATAAATTTCATAAATTATTTGACAGTCTCCAAGTCAATAATCAGGGCGAACAGATGGGTCTTCAAAGGTGACAAATGTTTTCTAAATATATTTCTGTTTGCAAGTGTTTTGGCATTCTTAAACGCACACGTTGTATTTCATACTGCGAAAAGTATTTGCTTGAACATTCTCTGAATTTGTAATTGCCGGAATTTTGTTTTTAATTGTAGCTTAATAAAACTTGTTCAACATGCGTTAATTAAATCAAGGATCTGTTACCTATGATCAAAGAGATTCGTCTTTCTTGACATTGCTGATCTCTTAAAATGAAAGCAAATTGTTTAAAAATGCCAACCAAGAAATTCAACGTTTCTCCAACGGCCATGTTGACAAATTTAGATTGGGAGCTCCAAGCAGTCCTAACATAAAATTCCTTGCGAGTTTGAATATAAAAATGATACGATGTAAAAATATTTGAGTTTTGCTTCTTTTTACCAACATATAAAGCAGATAAAAGCTGGCTAAAAAGAGGATACAGTTATTAGTTTTGAAATAAATGTTCATTGTTATGGAAAAATCTCGCGATGATTGAAATTATATCGCTAAAAAGATAATTTTCTGAATTTTATGACGATTTAAAATTTGATTTTATGCTATGTAATCTAATTTATTATCCTCAAAGAAATAAAAAAAAATTCGGTTATGACCAATGAACAATTTAGACGAAAATAATTAATTAAATACTTAATTAATTTATAAAAAAATTCTTTCAGGTTGAACATTGTCAAAATATATTTATGGCATGTTTGTCAGTGTTAGATCTAGCAAACTGGCCTACAGAAAACCATTTATAATGTGTTATATACATATTCATTAATAAGTTACTTCTATCATTCATTTGTTCTTAATGATAGAAATAACTTATTAATAATGTGTCCTCTTGAAATAATGAAACAACAAAGCATTAAAATTTATTTTCGTCGTACTTTATGGGTTTGTTTCGCTATTTTGGTCAAGAATGAAAAGATAAGTTTTGATTTCTGCTTTAAAACAGTAGATAGGATTGTGAAATGACTCATAAAACAATCGTAAAGATAGGAAAGTGGGAAGGTTAAAGCTATTGAAACAAAGCCATTTCTTTTCATTGTAGCAATCTGTTACATTTTTTTTAAGAAATATAATTCATTTCATTTCTAAATATATTATTTTATATGTTTTTTTAACCTTCCAATTATAAATAAACTAGAATGTTTGCAAATGTTGTAAATTGTATAAGTTTTCGAGAACATTCTAACTGAATAATAAACGATAGAAATAACCATATAGGAGCGGTCTCTCCAAAACTTTCTCGCATATACTCTAATAAAGGTGAATTGTGTTTTAGACGCATTTTTTTCCTATGAATTGAAACTTAAATATCACACAGAACTACAATTAGAGTCAAAAAATGACATACTCATATTTGATATATTTAAGTCGTTTTTTCATATATTAAGCTCTTGCATGTATTTTCGTCATTTTTTCACTTTAAAAATGCATTCATTGAGAGAAATGGGTACAATATATATCAATCAAAATATTTTCCATCATTTTCTACAATTTTCGTCCAATAGGTCTTGCAACTGACTGTCTTCGAATTCTTTTGGTCTTCCAGGCCGTTCTTTGTCACTGACATCGAAATCGCCGCTCTCAAATCGTCGAAACCAAAACCGGCAATTCGGATAGGATGGAGCAGCATCAGTCGCCACAAGTTTCTGAAAGTGTCTGTTGGGCTTCGGCAGCAGATTTCTTCAAATCAAACAAAAAAAAAGCAATGAATGTCGAAAATATTGATCCCATAATTGGGGTCTTTATACACTGAAGAACTCAATAATACTTAATGGAAAATTTTTCAAAATGATAACAATAACATGATAGTAAATTGGTAAAACTCCAAAGCATTTTCGTTTATATAAATACTTCTCGTGTTTACCAACAGATGTCGCTGATTCAAATACATGCAAGCACCTAATATTTAAGAAGTTTAAATCGTTTAAATATTGTGTCATTGAGTTATCGCGTTAACGTTCTTCTGAAAATACAAACGCACAACCCCTTCTCGGATTTGCCTCAATATTTGATAAGCGCCTGTATTATAGATGTTAAATTGCACCGATTTCAGCCGTCTGACTCTTCCCGTTTCGTAGTTGTCGCTTTCAATGACATTCGAAGAGCCGTACAGATATATTTCCTCTGAAATGGATTTTGTTCAAAGTTTGATAGAAGTCTACAAATTTATTGTAAATACTATATACGACATTTCATCTGATCAGCTCAAAATGTTTTGTAATTATCTTTGTCACAGACAAGCGGACATTTTTCAAAAATGTGTTTCTCACGCTCAAAAAGGTTTCGAATACAGAGATTCATGAAAATTCGGAGTTTTTTACAATTATAATACTTTCTCTATACATCATCTACAGAAAGGTAAAAAGTACAGTTAATCATAAAGAACATGTTGAACAAATGAAACAATATACAGTTCTCCCATAACGTACTAAATACTAGGCATGTAACTGTTCACTATGTTCTAAACATTTAGTACATTTTCATTAAAAATTGACAAACGAAATAGAAAAAGAAATAAAATTTGTCTTATTTACACAATGTGGCTTCAAAGTTAAAAACAATGTATCTGAAAATTTCTATTTTACCTTCGGGTTTATCTAGGATATATATGAATTTCAAAGAAATTATGCTTCTCTTTTGAAGTATAATGATCTATTCGAAATTATTTAAACTTTTATTCGGCAAGCTGTACACTTGGTTTTCTTAGAAATCATCATTATGAATCCTAAGGGCATGCTTTTTTAAAAATAAGTATTATTGCTTCAATAGCTTCACTTTGATATCTTTCTCTTGGATGACTTTGTTTCAAAATTACTAATATAATTTACAGTATTAACTATCTTAAATACTTAAGGACCGAATCATTTTGTATTGTCATAGGCATATAAGCAAATCATCGGAGATCGAATCGACTCGGATTATGTCCTTTTACGGTAAAGCAACATGTGGACATTTTATGTCACCAATTTAGCCAGTTCACTGCGGAATTTATTTTTTAAATTCCCTCATACGGTACGTAATCAAAATCAAGGGATGCGACGCGTACACACGTTACACGTCGAATGCCATACAAATAATGGCACAGCGAATTTTCAGAAAATTCATGATAAAGCGAATAAGATTTCATTCTTATTAAATAAAAAAATTACACATTAAACGCATCAAAATGATGATCTGGATTGACGTGGATGTACGTCGAACGCAGTTAACTGGTTAAACTGAAACATTATTCTGTTTTATGGGGCAAGCCTGCCGGTGGTTCCAAGAACCTTAAAAATCTGTTTTACACATTTTAAATTCTAACTACACTGTTGTATTGTTAATTTCATTCTCTCTCTCTCTTTTTTTAAATGTATCTTCATTTTCAGTTGCTTGTTTCACATTTCATCCGCATTCGATATCAATGTAGTGAAAAAAAATAAACACGCGAAATCAAATCATTTTTTAAAGTCTTGGTTTGATATTCATAACTTTATTTTATAACAATGTAATTTGATTTAGCCAACATACATACCGCCTTCGGCAATGCCATGCGGATTTTGCTGGTTTGCAAATAAAATTATTTAATTACAAAATACAATGAAATAAGAAACTCCAAACAAATGTAATATTTAAAATGATTTATTTTATAACACTTATGAAATGGAATATAACATTACCAGTGATTAGTTGATATTCTAATATATGAAAAATTAATTAATTATTCTTCAATTCATTTAACCCTTTGCACTCGTATGGCTCCTCTCAGACACCATTCAAGATGTGCGTCATTTATTCATTTATTTATTTTAATTTTGATTGTCAAAAATACCTGCAGAGAAGTTGGCAGATTAATCTTTCGGTAGAAATGCAACTTAAAATAATTCTATATATTTATTTTTCGGAGCAATAAACAAGTCCACGTACTAGGAGAGTAATTATGCATCGAATTCCAAAATTTACGACCAGAATATAGATATCGTTCTTTCTATTGTATGTTCTATATTACTTTACAAAATACAATAGAATCAATTGACAGATTGCTTCCAATCTTTTTATGAGAGATGAATAAAGGAATGAAAAAGGATAAGAATTGGTGTTGTGACACTCTGAAAAATTAATGCGTGACCAATCAGTCTTTCTTCAGCATTCTTATCGAAAAACTAATTCTATGCGCAAGATAAACATCACGTGTTCATGCCTCAACTTATTAAAGATTAGCAATGATATATCTACTCTTTATGCAAGGAAACAAAAACCAGCGGAAATGATCTCCCAAAATCTTTCTCGCATACTCGCTAAATGTAAATTTGTGTTTTAGAAGCGTTTTTTTTTTCAGCCGATTGAAGCCAAAATTTCACGCAGAACTACAATTGCATTCACAAAATCACACACCAGATTTGATATATTTAAATTGTGGCGTTTTTGAGATATCGCGTTAATACGCTTCTGAAAATACAGACCGACAAACGGTCAGCCCTTTGTTGGATTGGGTTCAAAACGGTGAAAGGTGTCTACGCCCTAGATGTTAAGTGTGTGTGTCCCATTCTATCCATCCGGCTCTCTTCGCTTTGTAGTTATCGTGTTCACTTATATTCGAACACCCGGACAGAGTTCCTCTGAATGGATTTTACTCAAAATTTGATGGAAATCTACAAACTTGGTGTAATGACCATATATACCGAATTTTATCCGTCTAGCTCGAAACGTTTTTAAGTTTCTTAGTCGCAGACAGATATTTTTAAAAAAAATATGTTTTTCAAATGAAGGAGGTGATTCGTCAAAATCTCCAGTTCGAAGTTTTTATCGACTACAGTGCTTTCTCCGTACTTCTTTCGTATGTGAGTTCTAATATTGGGTTGTTCGGAAAGTAATTTCGTTTTTTTTTTTTTTTTTTTTGTGTGTGTGTGTGTGTGGAAATGAAAGACAGTTTTCGTATAATAAACAAATACTTTATTAAATTATATATTGGCCGTTCTGGTCCAACACCTTTTGCCATCTTTCTGGTAGTAGCATCATTCCACGCTCATAAAATTTTTGGTCTTTGCTGCCAAAAAACGGATCGAGGTAGTTTTTGACCTCCTCATTTGAGGTGAAGGTTTTACCGTCTAAAAAAATTTAGCGAACCAGTTCTGGCACTGGCGTACTGTCAACACACCTTCTCCATACACATCGGTCCATTTCTTTCTGGCTTAAACAGCATTTTTACCCTTTCTGTAGTAAAACAGTAAGATATGTCGAAAAGGCTGCTTATCGCTCTCCATATTTAAAAGGGCACCGACCAAAAACTACTGCGTAGAATTAATTGGAATTTTTCACACACAAGCCTTGCTATATGACCTCTCAAAGCATATAAAAATTATGCGGCTTAAATGTGAAGTTGGGTGCAAAAAAATACGATTAAATCCTCTGTCGAGAAAAAACGAAATTACTTTTCGAACAACCCAATACTTCTCATATACAAGAAAGTTAATTACTTTTTTGTATGTGTTTCGTTTCCCACGTTTAAAAGTTTTCAGTGCTCTTTATTCACGCAAGCGCACACTCGGGACAATTTTTCGGTTAGTTGCTGCAGCTGTGAAAATAGTCCAGAGAGTAAAGGTTCGAGTCAACTTCAGACTTCTGCAATCTGTCGTCGCCATGAGGCCTGCTTTTGGTTGCTTTGATCGGTAAACTGGCGAAAACCAGAAGAAACGGGAGAAAAGGAAAGATAGTTTCTTGTTTTTTTCCCCCAAGAGCAGTTTCTTATCTGGAGGTTGCTGACTTAGAAAACTGCCCGCCCTCAACTCGTATATCTCAAACAACTCACCGATTATTGACCGAAGGCTCCTGACAAGAGCTATTTTTATTATTGGAAAAGATAATCGCGACGAATGCAACCTGCTGATCTGGTTTAAAATGAATTCTCCTCCCCCTGAAATAGTTTACTCAAAAACTGCGTTCTTTCAGCGCGTTTTTGTGATCTCGTTATTTATATCTTCTTAAAATTCCCCTGGTCGAATGATTGTGGCGTTTGTCCTTTATTTATTCAGTTTTTTAAGTTTTTCGATTCCAAAAAATTTTATATAGAGCGATGAACTGTAAATTATTTACAAGAGAATTTTATTTAGAATTTTAATGATTCGAATTTGCAGAACATTTTTCAAAGCAGACTATTAAACAAACTATTTTTTTACACTAATGGTTTGCGCAGATCAGTTAAAAGTTTTTTTTCTTTCATAATTTGGTGTATCAAAGTGAAAAACCACTCTAATTACTAACTTTTGTCTTACTTCTAAAAGTTTTTTTTTTTTTTTTTTTTGTCAAGATGGATGTTATATTTTTCTTCAGATATCTAAGATATCTTTCAAGGGATCTTTCTTCAGATATCTTTCAAGGGAATGAATATATATTTACATGACCCAAATGAAATACACAAAATCCATTTAATTTTGAAATCCATTGTACATCCTGTGGGGGAGGGGGACTTCGGATCTCATCAAAAATGAATTTGTGAGGTTAAATATTAGAAGACATGCAGATTTACATTTACCATAGTCACGCTAATCGATTTCATTCCGAACAAACTAATCATTACAGACGAATCAATGGATTGGCTGAAGAAACTGATTCAATGGCCTTCATCAGCCGCTTATGCAAAAACTTAATGTATGAATACTGATGCAACTCTTACACAATGTCATTTTCTCATCGCGCTTGCGTTATAGATGTTTAATATAAATAAGAAGTGTAGATTAAGTAATATAACGGTCCTTTCTAGTCATACCAATATATAGATAAAAGTCGAAATTAAATTTATGGCCGGTATCTCTGATAAAAATATTCCTCGTCTATTGACACACCTTTAAAGAGTGTCCACGTGCTTTTCATGTGAAAGCGGGCAGCTGTTTACAAACTTTGCTCCCACTACATGCTCGGACGAATGATAGCAGCGAATAAGTTCTGTCGTGACACTTTTGATATCAAGCATTCACTGAAATGGATCCTGATGGCATTCTGTATTTTATCTTCTGGCATTCGTATTGAATGTTTATGGTTTATTCTTTATAACGAACGCACACCTTTTAACAAGATATTTGGTGTCGATGCTGACATGACACGTTGCAGTTTGGTGCCTATTCGAGCATCGAACATGACAATGAATGTTTAAAATTTATTTTGTATACGTGAGGCAGCCTAGCTGTTCTATCAGACTCTAAGTAGATGACGCCAAAACATTGCTCAAACCTAAAACAGTCTCTGCTCATCGAAACAACTGACCTCCGCCCATCATTCATAACTTGCAGTCATTATTAGCACGTTACAATGAGTTTAGTTATATTTCACTTGAATTCCAGTTTCGGCAATAGTTTCCTTCAGTTAAAACATATAAAACATTATCATTTTTTTTAAAAATAGTAATACGAAAAAAGAAAAAAATTGAAATGTATTTATTCAATGCTAATGGAGTAAAAAGTTTAAGAAAGAAATGAAAAGGCCAGTTCCGAATTTCCGAAAGAAACTGGCAGTTTTGATCCATTTTTTTTAGATATATATATTAGTGAAACGCTACAAGTGAAATGAAAGATAATGAGTCTTCAACATTTATATCGACTACAAGTGAATTTAGAATGGTTAAAGGAACGGAAAAAAACCCAGCTAGAATCTAAAGTAATATCTGAATGAACATGAACGATTAACATAACGATGAATCTGAAGTTTTTCTAGGACGCGTTCAGGGCATAAGTGAATTAATGACTGATAAAATCTCTGAGGAATCTAATACCAAATTAACTGAAATAACTTAACCAGTTAACTGTTTTTGACGAGTATTCTAATCATAGAAAAAGTACAACATTTTGCGCTATGATGAGTTTATTCAATGACAATTATTATATTTAGATAATAATTGTTTAATTATTACATTTATAATTATTTACTATATTTATATAATATAGAGATGCATTTTGCACAATTTAGATGCGCATTTTCCGAAGAGGTCGAAACAGCTAACAGGTTAACAGCTCCTGGAGCTTTGGGAGTCTGATAAACGCTAAGGCAATAGATTATATCATAATAAGCATACCAGAATGTTTAGCAGAAATTTAAAAAAAAAAAAAACTGTGATTTTTCGCAGTGCAACATGTTTATTCTCATTATACTAGGTTTGCATGTAAACGTAAATTTTTTTCTGAAAAACAAAAGTTGGAAAAGAGAGCATGGATATTACATTCGAATTCGAAAACAGCGTTTACTGAATTACCATGCAATTTATTTTGTAATTGAAATTCTTCGATGCAAGGATTTAATGATTTGCTAAACAATACAGGAATTTCAGAACACGAATAAAATTCCTGTTACAGAAACAACGCAAAAACATTTATTCTGAGGTAATTCTTTGAAAAAAAAAAACGATTCAGCAATACATCAAATACATATAAAAAAAAGCAAGAAAAGCTGAATGCTGATACAATGTTTTGTAATTTGTTGTTCATGCAATAACATTTCTTGGCATTAAGAATTCGTACTTCGAGAAAAAGGAATACAGAAATTTTTCAAATCACTTACTTATCAGTGAAACTTTTTTCGGAATTTTAGATTTAATTTAATTTTTATTTCATTTTTAATTTGGTCAACAATAATTTGTCGGAAATGAGAAATTGTTGACTATATCTAGTTTTTAAAGAAAAGAAACTTTCTAGAATTTCTTCTAGTTTTGTAAGAAAAGAAATTATTTGCAGGCCTTTAAAGACAGAAATATATTTTCCTCAATTAAGAGTTCTTCCCTTGCAGAAACTGGATATCGGTAAAAATTCAAAATATTTCATTAACAGTGTCATGGCGAATGTAATAAACACAGAACATTGCGCACAGTTTTTCCGTTTCACTATTTCAAAAGGATAAGGCCTTGCTCGAAGAATACGATTGAGCTGTTTCCATAACTGGTTTTGAAGCAACATCGCAGTTGCGCGCAATAATCAAACGAAACAGTTACGTGAAATATCGTTTGAATGCTTAGGAAAAGCGACCCGGCAGCAATCATTCATTGTTTATTTCATCCGGCGAAGTAAAAGTGATGAACCAACTGTTGTTTGTGTTCTTCTCGGCAAATAACATTGATAACGGGACACGGTGACCGAGCGTGACTTTCTTGATTTTTACCTGCACGTTCACAACGGCCCCTCGTGACCTTGACTCCCTGGCGTCGTGAACTCGAAGCTATTTTCGCAATACCCGTTACAAATGAACGGCTAATTCTAATTACGAAAGAATATAGTTATTCTTACAAATTTTGTTAACCTGAAATCACTAGACATTCTGGATTAACTAGAGATTTTCTTCTCTTTTTTTTCGTCCCGTTTTGAAATAGTTTTTCAGACTTCTCCGGATTTGATTAATAGTTAATAGTCCATAACTGAATAAGATTTAGTTGTTGAAAAGGCTACCACCTGAATTGAAGAATTTTTTTCAACCAATCCATATTTATGAACGAATCCGCTTTTTGGAAAAATAATAATAATGAACATTATTGTGTGTTATTTGAAATTTTTTAATAATTAATCCTTTCATCGTTCCTAACTTTTAAAATTATTATTTTTTAGATTTTATTCATTTATTTAATGGATTTTATCCAGTATCACCTGCCGTTAAAATTCCAAATCGAAGTTCAGAAAAGCTGATTGTTTCGGTTAAACCAAACGAATTATACAATATTTCCAAAACCAAATGTTGGTTCATCATTTAAACAGCGTTCGATCGATTTTAATGGAATGTACTAGGAATTATTCAGATCATTCACATTTCACCTCTGACGTAATTTGAATGTCTTCACTGAACACATTTTTACATTCTTAATAGAACTATTATTATTATAATAATTCAGTTATACCACAACAGGATTAAAGAATCATGGAATAGATTTCATATATTATATCATAAATAATATTAAAATAAGAATAAAATTTCACAAAAATTTTGGATCATTGTTAAATTGTAAACTGAAAAAGATTAGAAATGTTCTAACATTTTTTTTTTTTTTTTTTTGCTTTCAAAGCTATGTCGAGCTTGTTTATTTTACGAATAAAGACGATACCACTAATGGAGGATAATTGTGTAGATTTTTTTACGCAATAAAAGCAGTTATGGAAAATTAAGACGCTTTGAACCGTACAGACTTCCTCTAAACGGATTTTGTAAAAAATTTGACAGAAATCTACAAATTTGGTGTGAGCGTCATGTATCAAATATCATCGAAACGCCTTTGAGTTATCTTTGCCACAGACATGGTGACAAAAATGTGTTTTTCAAACTCAGGGAAGTTCTGAAACGTGGAGATGAGTCAAATACTCGAGTTCGAATTTTTTGACGATTGCAATATTCTCGTATGGGAGAAAGTAAAAATGAATGATTAAATTTGAACTTGATTAGATTTATCTATATATCTCCATCTCAACAATTGAATGAAGGTGAATGCTTGCATGTGTGTGTTGGCGGGCTACAAATGAGCTGTATTAGAGTTTATAAATTTGGCACAAATATACTTTGAAAAGAGGAAATGTGTATGTTGAAGGAATTTTTTAAAATTTGAATTAATCAAAAATTAACAGACATTTGTCGTCATAACTTATGAAAATATTAAAGTACAGATTTTTACTCCTTCCTAGCTCAAAAGTTACCTTGTCAATGAAACTAATATGGCTGTCCAAAACTTATTGTCGAACTTTTATTAAAATTTAAGATGTTTTTAAGTATATTTTGCAATTTTTTTTCCAGAATTGTAATGAAACCCAAACCGTTTACATTGTTGTTACTAAGATTTCGCTCGAGTTTTTTTCTTTTATTATTCTAATGAAGTTATGAAGATTTGATTTATTTTTCCATTATTTAAAGTAAGTTTTTAATTATATTTTCAAAACTGTTTTGCACCTGTAAAGTTGAGGCTTAATTTCAGAAGTAAGCAATTATAATTTAAAAAAAAATTCGTACATTTTTAAACTGTGAAATAAAAATTTACTTAGTAAATTCACAGTTCTGATCAGATGGTAATTCTAAACATATCAAAATGAAAATTTTCACCTTTTATTGTACTTTGAATAAGGTTCTCCCTCGAGGACTGATAGACCTCCTCCTCCACTCCCAGCATTCAAAACCAGATCATTGATTTTAATTTAATTTTTATCAGCTTTTAAGTAAAAATATTAGCATGCCAAAGTAACACTATATTTGTTCTCAGTTCACATTCATGAACATCGAAAAGTTCGCGTATACAAACATTAAATTTAAAAGAGTTTTAAGCAAAAAATTGGTAAAAATTTTTTTCACTGAACTCAACAGTTCTTTATTCATCTTTGTATTAAAGTTTGCAGGAACTGTTGAGTTGTGAATCAACCAACAACAACGCAAATCGGGCTACATTCATTTGAAAAAATTTAAAAAAAAAAACCTAAGAACAATATTCTTAAATTTCAGCTGTATTTCATTTAAACAAGTTCGAGTTCACGGCCTTATGCAAGAAAAATAAAAACATAGAAGTGAATTACTCTGAAAATCTCAAAAACAAATCTGAAGGCCTCTAGGAACCCCTAGAAGGAACCCCCAGAAGTTACCTACTTTGCTATTTCAAGACCTCCAAATTAACAAAAGTGATTGAACAAATGGGGACGAGAAATGATAAGACGTACTGTCAAACTGTAATTATTATTATGCTTCTTCCTACTTTTCAATAAAAACAGTATTAATATTTCATTGTTTTTGAATAATATTTTAAATATATATTTGGAACTTTATACTATTCTATGCCTTGGAAATACAAGAAACTCCTTCCTACCCTATAGGTGGAAACAACGAGAAAGGATGTAAATTAACGTGAAAATGGTTTTGAACCATTTTTCTTTTATTTAAAGTAGGAAATTTGCTTGTACATTTATGATTTAAAACGTAGTAAAATACAGACTATTCATAAATTAATTGGTAACATTTTTGGCAGGAATCGGTAATTTGTTTTAAAAATAAATGTTTTTAATTTCTAATTAAAAACTAATTTTGAAAAAAATTAAATTTTAAACCGATACTTTAGGATTAACAATCGGGGATAATGGAAAGTTTATTTCATCATTTTATTTAATAATTTACAATTCGTTCGGACGGTATTAATTTTTTCTGAAACATTTTACAATATGGCTCACAGACTGTAAAAATTGTTTTTTCCCCGTATATTTTTATTTTTTACAAAGTCATTCCTTTAAAATACAACCGAATCATGATGTAATGATTATTATAGCACTCGATTTTAAAAACGCTTACGCTTACTGTTTTAAAATACGATGAAATATTATATTTGCGTTTAGCCTCAATTTTATTTTTTGCGAGAAGGTACAAAAAGAAAACGGTTGGATAATTGTCTACAAACCAACGATCCGCGAATCAAAACAAACACTTTCCATCGAATAGTCTGCTACCCTCCCCTTATTTTTCAAGGTCATTCCGAACGCCAACACACCCCTCTAAAGCATCTTTTTTTCCCCCTCACTTTTATCCAAATATGACGAAAAATCAAATACGTGACGATGTACACACAAACACATGGTCTCCGACGCGCAGCCGCGTTCGAAAAAGAAAAATTTCCAAACAACGAATGGCGGGACGTTAGTTCACGTGCTTACACGCAACCAATAAGGGCAATGTGTTCACGTGCGAAAGGCATGATCGGTCCTAGCCGTGTTGTCTACCGATGGGGTTACCAGAATTGGCAATTCACGCAAACTTGGCATGTACAGAATTTTTAAAGTAATTGCGCAACAACTTTCTCTAAATGGACAATTCTATTTATTGAACATTTAATGAACCAAATCCACTATTTGAGCTTTCAGGAAATAAAGCACGCTTCGTTATTATGAAACATAAATGTGAAATAAAATAACTGATATCCAAAATTATTTCAAAAATCATATAAGGTTGTTTGATGTAACAAAGTTATTATGCAAACACTCATTTACACTCTGTAAACAATAAAATTATTTTTATTTCAAAATGTCATTGAAGAATTTTGTTTTTTCTATGTATTATTCTGGTAATCTATATTTTTTAATAAGTAAGAGAGAAAATCACAAGTTAATTTATTTATAATATATTTATTGCATATAAATTTTATAAATCTCAAAATTTATTTTAAATATTGTAGTTATTTTCAGATATTTCAAATTAATAACAATTTTAATATTATGAAGAACAAATATAATAAGATTATTTTCTTAGATAAAACAAAAAACTGCAGATAATTGAATAAAAATAACATAATATAAATTTAAAAAAATTGGTTCCTTTTAAATAGCACTGAATTTCACATCAAAAATGTAGGGATTATCACAGGAAAGAATTTAACAATTTCTGTTATAGGTAAAAAAAAAAAAGAGAAGTATTTAATGGCAGTTTTGGTATATTATGAAATCTGTCATGGAAGATTCCGGCATTCCCTTGGCGATATTCGCCGGAAGATTCTTATTTTCTTGGCTACATTTGAAGTTTCGGATTCTTGCAACCTACTCTGAAATGTGTTACGTTTCTCTGTATAGTAAGCGTGTGTAATTCGTTAAACAATATTCGATCGGATTCTAACACGTTCGGCTTCGAGATTCACATCTTCTACAGATCAGATATTTTAAATCAAGTGTGTCACAATTGATGGCATGTCGCAGTACCACACTATTGTTCATCTTGTAGCTGGAGGGTAAGGGATCATATTTTCCTCGTCATATTATTGTACCGTGATTCTTCCTTTATTTCAATTATAAATAAATCAAAACTCATCCATATCAACTTTAGCACCCAATCAGTAATTTCTGTATTTTAGAATTCACAGTTTGATTGAAAGCGTAGCATATCGAAAATGTTTCAGTTTTAACTAATGTTAGTTTACTACAATAGATATACAGTTATTGAAAGTTGCGATTTTCATTTATTATGCGATTAAAATGAATTGTTATAAAAATTATTATTTACATAGAAATGAAAGTTGTTGAGATATGTATATATAATTCGGACAAAATTATTTGTGTGATTTTACAAAATTCTTTTATTTAATATGTACTAAACTGCATGATCACCTATTTAAGTTTTTGTCATTAATTAATTGCTGTCTTCAAGGTAATAAAAATATAAATATATTGTGCACTGAATATAAGTATTCAACTCGTAGAAACAAGTTTCTTATGCAATCTCATTTTCATTCGCCAAAAAATGTCAATTCTATAAAGTTTTGGCTCAAAAAACGGTTTTTCATTAGTTTTTCTTTCACTTTTCTTTGTTCACTGAAGCATATTGATATCTATTAACTATGTTTATCTAGCATTAGGGAATGACATCTTTTACTGCTAAGAGTAGCGATTAATCCATTTCAGTAATAACAGTAGTGCATTAGTTATAATAGCAACAGCTAGATTTTATGATGGTACTTTATGTTAAATGCTATAGATATGTTTTTGTTCATTAGTTCTATAGTATTTTTAGCTATTGATTTTCATCCATAAGTTATTAAAATCATGTTTAGATAGAAGCATTAGTGTTTTTTAATTTTTGTTTTAGTCATAATATATTCAGATATTTCATGATTGTAAATGATTCTATTGATTAAACTGACTTCTGTTTTTGATAAAATTAAAAAAAAAAAGCAAATATGAAAGAAAATTCTGGAAACATCATTTCAATATTTTTAGAAAGAAAAAGCGTGAAGAATTAAAAAAAATTAATATATTTCTTTATAATTTTGAATAGTTTTCATTCTAGCTGATTCATCTTCTTGATCTTATTTGGATGACCATATTGAGTGGGAAAGCATTTTTCAGAAACTAGATTATTAAAGAATTCATTTTTAAATTGTATAGAGCAGATTGATACAATTAATTAAAATTCTGGATATTTCTTTATATCTCAGAAAATGTAGTAAAAATTGAGATGTCTGCACAATTTAATTTAGTGGACAGAATGTTTGTCCAAGATCACATAAAGATTTAATTTCCTAAGTGAATGAAATTTTCTCTAACACTAAGAAAATTTAAATAGAAGAATTTTAAATTCAAAGCAAGAGTAAAATTAGTTTTTTTTTTGGTAGATATTATATTTCCAGTGGCAGAAGTAGAGATATTTGCTCTACAATGGCATTGATTTGCTTTGGTTTGAGATCTAAAAAGGAGCTTAAGTTTACAACACTCATCAATGTTTAGAGTGGCATGATCATCAAAATAGCTGGAACTCTGTAGCAAAAATAATGTTTAACTAATATAAAATATTATTTGTCTTTTAAATCATTATTTTTAGTAAATTAAAGTTATAAATAAGTAATTATTTTCATACTCCTTCTAAATTATGTCTAATAAAATTAACTAACAGTGTTATTAAAAGCTTCTTTAATCAATATGTTTTCATTTCTTTTTAATACATAAAAGTGACTTAATAAAATTCTTCAAAAATTACCTGTTATTATTAGTTAGGTAATAAAAGCATTTAATTGCTATGGTAAATTTTAAGGAAATAACGAAACTCATACAAATATAAAATTAAAAATTGTTATTTTACAGGAATATGACACAATCAGTTAAATGAATAATTAATATTCTAATATGGTGTTAAAAAGTAATTATTCTTTTATTTATTTATTTTATAACTAATAGGATTTGTATTTCTTACAAATTTATTTATTTTGCAACTAGGCTAATGACATTTGTTATAATTGACTATCCTGTTACTTTCAACAATTATAGGCTGAAATCTGTATCTGGTACAGTTCTGAAACTTTAACTTGCACATATAATTTAGTTATACTGTTGGTATCCATGTATAGTGAAATTACTTTTTATTTAGTTTGTTACCATTAATTTAAATGCCAAGATAATTTTTCATATTTGTAATGAAGTTTGTTGCAAATGGATGGAAATTTTATATTATCACATTTATAAAAAAAATAGAAATTTTAACAGAAGGAAATATAAGCACCGTTAAAAAATCTTTATTATTAACTATCATTATCTATCAAATTGTGATTGCCAGAATTTAATTATATATAACAGTAAAATGTTCAGTTTAGCTGAATATTTTTATCTTTATTTATTTGTAGCCTCGGTGGAACAGCTGGTGCTATAGCTACTTGTCCTCTGGAAGTTGTCAAGACGAGGTTGCAGTCATCAGTTGCTAATTTTGGATCAGCTGCTAGCCATCAAGCGCCTGTCTCATCTTTGCCTCGTTTTGAATTTTGCAATTGTACCACTTATGAAAGATTTTCACCCGTGATTTCTTCCGAAGTTGTTTCGAGGCAACCCACCATTGGTATTTGGAGGTGTCTTAAGTAAGTGTAATCCTCATTTTCTTAATTTATTGTATAAATTTCTGTTACTTGTTTAATTAGGCGTGATTTTTCATAGGTAAGAATTGTTTCAGATTTTATTCTATTATATTTATTTTTTCTGTGTGTATTGCTTTTAAATTTGAATACACTTATTAAAAATTTTGTCTGATTATATCTATTTTTGATGTTCTGTACTATCATCTTACTTCTCTTAAAACTTGCATCAAAACGCTTTTTTAAATTGCTGCATAGTAAAAATCTGATTTTAATTAATCTTGTGAATAGATCATTTGTATCTGTAAATCATACAAATTCTGTTGGAATGATTTGCTTCAAAGTAAATTTGGAAGTGGTTGGTGTGGCATATGAAATATTTCCTGAATCAACAGTTCTCTGAAATTAGTGTATTATAATATATGTTATATTTGCTTTCATTTCTGGAACTATTTTTTTGGAACTTACAGCATTAAAAATTTTACTCTATTCTGCTTTTTAACTGGAATATATCTATCTATAAAAGAATTATTTCCATGTCTTAGATATTTGTTTTTATGCTCCCATCTTACTATTTATGTTGAGGTAGTGTCTTGCTAATATATTAAATATTTTTTTTATTTGAATGAAAAGGGCTATTGCCTACAAGTAATTGTAAATTATAGTTTTAATAATGGATTTTAAATATCGTATTATGGAAATGAGCTTATTCTAATTACTTATAGAATTTCATTTAAATCTGAGAAAAATGATTGTAATTAAATTTCATTACAATTTTTGAATTATAATTAATTAAAGAACCAAGTAATTAAGAAATTAATATCTGTAAAAACTTAAAATATGAAAAAAAAATGTGAAGACTGATTTATTCTCCATTTTATGAAATAATCTTATTTTGTATTTCTTATAGTGTGTTCCTAAATTAAATTAACTGTATTTCTTTTATGTACTACATGAGGCATTTTTAACATGTTGTTTGATTTCTTTTTGCTTTTTGATAAGCTTACAATGTTTAGTTATTCTAGAGAATACATGCGTAATTCATTAAAAAAAAGTTTTTTTTTTTTTTTAAAGAATAGTTAATGCATTTTTAAGATGGGTATTCCTGATTAATGAGTATTAAATGCTCAGTATGGTAATAAACTATTCTCTTTAGAAAATAAATTTTAGAACTATTTAAATATTATTAAATTTTAGTTTGAATCTTTATTGAAGTATTTTTTAATATTCTAATTTGTAATTGTGATTTCATTTCTGGTACAATTTATTCTAATTAAAAGGGATATCTTTCTCACTATTGAAATGATAGAATAGTTTTCTTTTGTAATTATTAAGTAACAAGGTTATAAGATTCTCTGTTTTTCTTTAAAATATTTTAAGCTCTTTCTGTTAATATGTTTTTTATAATATCCTAATCTTTTTTTTAACAAATCAGTGAATAAATTCTTTATTAATTTTTAATACTTTCTAATTCTTAATAAACTTTTTTTTTGGGATAATTTGTCTTTTCCTCTTTTGTTTATCATCAAATTTCAACATGCTTTCAATAAATTAACTGCTGATAATATATCTTAATTTATTATTTATAAAGTAAATTAAAATTGACTATCAACTGAAACTTATTTTTTATAAAATGAAAAAATTTGAGTTAAAATAAACTGTTTTAAATTGTCATTTATTTTTTCTACTTGAAGAAAAAATATGAAACTGTATGATTTTATTAAATTAAGGATTTAGTGATTTCTTTTTTAAAAACTATATATTATGTGATAACTAAATAAATTCTTCTTTCTTAATCAATTGACTGTTTAGTAAAAGGAAGCCGATATTAAACTTCCTTAATTCATTAGATTTTACCTCTGATTCTGCATTAACCATTGACTGATTACTATAAATTTGCTTGAAATATTCCAACTTTTAGCATGTTTTTCTTAATCCTTTGAATATATCCATCTGTTTTTATGACATTTTCTAACTGCTACATTCTTTTAATTTGCTTGCATTATCCATTATGAGTGGCTATATTTCTCTCGACCTTAGAACTTATTTACACATACTTAATGTAAAATACCCTTATTTTTTGCTTTGAAATTAATGGTATATGAAAATTTAAAAGTACTTAAATATTTTTTTTTAAATACAGTAAGGTTTGTCTAAATATAGTTCTGAGGTGGTTGTATATTTTGAGCCCATAATCATTGCCAAACCTGCTTTTCCCAAATAGTGCTTCTTTTTATTTTTTAGGCTTCATTCACTGGGTCAAAATGAGTTAAGTTTGAGATGTTTTCTACCACTGTGTCATCTATTGCAATATTTTAGGTATAAAATATATAAAACCATTAATAACTTTCTCCTAAAAATTATTTATACACGTTGTATTTACACTGAACTAACATTCCTAATTATTAGTTTATTTTGAGAATAATTAAAGATTGTTAATGCTATACACAAGCATTCAATTTTATAAAATGATTTTTAAATTTATATGTATTTAATGTGGAAATTATGATGAGATTATTCTTTTCTTTCATTTTAATTAACCATTTTTAACCATGTTTGGTATAAAATTAATAAAACTTGAAATAAAATAAATTATGAAGAATCTTCTTAATAGTTATATTTCTAAAAATAGGAATGTTTTATCCATTTCTTTAATTGAAATTTTAGTAACAGATACTACTTCCCTCACTATATTGCCTTGTAGCTAATTTTAATTATGTGTGGAACTATCCCCCCTTCCCCATCTTAAGTTAGAAACATTTCAGAACATCTATAATTTATTATTTTTCTAGAAAAATGAGAAACTCATTTAAAACAATAAAATGAATAATTTTTAATTACTATTATTAAACTAGAAATATTAAATTGGCATGAATGATTGCCCCCACATTCTTTTAAAAGTAGATTTGTCCAAATGTGGCTAACTTAAGATACAAATATCCACTGTTTATATATCTCTTACTGTGGTGGATGTATTGAGTTCTTAAGAACAATTGTGTGATTTTTCTATTTCACTGTTTTTTTTATTTTTGAGAAGTATAAATTCAAAATATTTTTATAATCAAATTCATGTAGAGAACATTATATAGTATAAGCTCATGATTGGAGTATTTGTATGAACATTTCTAATATTTATTGCACTGTTATAAAACTTTTTGAAGTGGACATTATAATATTACTGTGAACATGAATTTAAACTGTGAATAAATGTTAGTTCTTAAATATGATTCATATTCATCATATTTTTTTCAGTAATTACATGTAATAATATGACAAGTATTGTAATAACATAAAATTGTTTGTAAGAAATCCACTTTTCTTATTTGGAGTTTAAAATCAGCATTATACATGAAATGTGCATTAATATAGTATGTGCATTTAGTATTTCTAGAAGTAAGTAGTTTAAAAATGAAATGTTAAGATACTCAATTGTTTAAAATTCAATACATCCATTTTGTACTATTATTTTTGAATAAAATTTGCAAGTAGTTGAATACATAGATTTGCTATACTTTACCAGCTTGCACTCAGGTGGCAAATCAAATCTCGCAGCTTTATTTATATTTAATAATTGATTTTTTTTGTCATTTTTCATAATTTTAAGATTTTTTAAAATAAATTTTTATAAATTTTATGCAGAATTTACAGAATAATTTAATTAATAATTTTCTGCAAATTTTATAGTTCATTAAATATGTATTTTTTCTGTGTCAACAATTAGTTTCTGCTTATCACTGTCTTGTACTTTGTTTTTGGAGTTTTTTTAAAAAAAATTCTGTTAAAATTAATGAAATATATTTCATGATAAACAGAAGCAATGTGATTAATAGAAATTGTTTCCTGAGATGCTTTGGTAGAGTATATCTTTCTCATCTAAAGTTAGCTCACAAAATTAAATTTAAATCATTCAAAATTTTTAATTTTTGGCAAAACTTTTCCAATTGCATAATATTTCGAGAATATTCAGAGTTGATATGTTGCATGTGTCCTGTCATCTGTGTTTGTTTAAATCAGGTGGGAGATGTTAACAAAGCGTCTCCGGGCAGGCTTGTGTGTGATGGATCATACTCTTACTTAATATTTGCCTTTAATATTTTGCTGCCTAAAGTTGGTAAGTTTTCTCACCATGGTAGGTTCTTCCTCATCCATTTCCTTCTTATTTTCAGGCTTTTGATTCAAATCCCAAATGAAATGACCACCAATAGTATTCAATAGATATTAAAGAGAAAAAAAAAAACCTTCTAACGACAGTTATTTGTATTCGCTCAAGGTTATTTAGATAAATGATTTACTGTTAATAATGCTTTAAGTGTTCATGTATAAATCATATATTTCATATTTTTGGTGAGTGCATTCATTTCTCTTTACTTCTAAAATGGTTAGTTTGTTAAATTTATGAAATATATATGAAATAGTTAGTTTGTTAAATTTATGAAATATATGCAAGAGTTTTTTTTTAATTCAAAAAGTAAAATAATAAGTAAGAAAATAATGCTTAGTTAATAATTTTAAAGCAGTTGTTCAGTTTTCTGTGGCTAATTTAAATGTTTATAAGAAATGAGTAAAATTTTTATTTATATTTAAAAATCTGTTTTTGAAGACTATTTTTATAAGTTTTTAGTTATAAATTTTTTTAATAAAAAGTTTTGAATAAAATTTTTAGTAGTTTATGTCTAAATTAAGTAATTTGTGATAAAATGTAACTAAAATTTCAAATTTCTGAAATTGATAGCGTATGTAGGGATTTTAATTAGATGGAGGACTCTGATTTTTTTTATATATATTTATTGGATGAACCAGTTGATTGTTTGAAACCTTTTAACTCCAAACCATCACCATTCAATTTTGTACTCATGTAATAAAAGATTTTTCAGAATTAAAAAAAAAAGGCATTTATTAAATATGTTTTCAACTTTTGTACATAATTGTGATAATCATTTTATTTTGATAAATGAATAAAGTGATGCGAGATTGAGTGTGAAAGTTTGATTTTTAAAGAGTAGAATTTTGTCTTTTCTGATTTTTTTATATGAAAAATAAATGTTTTTATTTTTATTGTCAAACAGTGCCATTGGATTGCATGCATAGTTACTTCATGTTAACTTAGCTTTTTATGCTTTCAAATTTGTTGAAAATACATTTAATCATAACTTATTTTGGTTTTCTAGTAACTGCATACTTGTTCTTTTTATGTGTAAATTATAAAGTTTTAATGAAGAAAAATAATTAACTAAAGTTTAGACAACATTCTTATTATAAAAACATTATTAAATGTGATTTTTTGAACTTTATCTCAGTTTTTAAAAGAAATAACCAGTGTTGATATGCACCTTTGTGACCAGTTGATTCACTTTCAATATTTATAATAACTACTAAATTTATCAGCCTTTAAAGAAGTTTTACATATAGAGTAATTGATTGTTTATTTATTATTTTAAATTATTGAATCAAAGAAACAGTTAAAAAGATATAGTTGAAGAATCCAAGCATTTTCCAAAAGAATATGCAGTTCAGAGAATCTTAAGATAAACAATGAGTATCTGGGAAATTCAGAAAAATTTAGTAAAAATTAATCAACAAAAATGAAAGTTTTCATTTAAATAACATTATAACCTTATTGACTCAATCTCTCGATTTGTTCATACCTAAAATTAAAAGGTATGGATGAAAACATTTCAAAAACAGTTTATATATCATACAGTATGCAAACAGTATCAGTAGAAAATAATTTTCTAGATTTTAGACTATGTAAGGATCTTTTTTATTAGTAAAAAAAAAAAAAAATAACTAACTACTAAAATTATATTTGATTTTTTTTTTAATGTTAAGAATATAATGAAATTTTTCAAAATTAACACACTTGGGTATTAAGAATGTGCTTGTGCCAAATTTTGTAGTTTTGAATCGAATTTTGTTATGTGTAGAGTGCCAACTTTAATTCTGGCATATATTGGCTTTCACCATTAGAACAATAACATCATTATTTTATACCTTTCTTAATAACATGTAATCAGTTTGACTTCCACTCCAAAAATAGTTCATTTGAAGTGTTGGTTGGCATATGAAAACACAAAAATGATACAAGATTATATTTTCATAAACAATTTTTTTTTTAATGTTGTGATACAGAATCACATTTTCATAAATGAATTTGAATATGTTATTTTTACAGTATTTTTAAAGTGAAAAAGCTTAAGGAATGATATTTCTGGTTATAAATTATTAGATAATGCACAGTAAAGATGAACTAACTCTTTTTGAAATAATAAGTATATTATATATATATTTAAAACAGAATCTTAAATATTATTTAAGCAAAAGCAAGTTTGTGATGTGGGTAACTAATTATTTTAATGTCATTCCTCAAGTGTTTTAGATTTAAAAATCAGTTTTCTATTTTTGTTTGTGAAGAAAAACTTCATAAACATTACAGAAAAGAATACTTTAGTAAAGCATTTATAGCATAATATAACAATAAAAGCACTAATGTATTCTTATAAAAATAACATGAAAAAATTTAAATAATCATAGTATTAGGAATAAAAAAATAAGCAAATTCCTAAAATTTATAAAAAGAAAAAACTTATTTTTATCTTGATAAATTTAGAATGTTATATTTTTTAAAAAAAGTCCTGACTTAAAAGAAAACAAAAAAAAAAAAAAAGTTTATAAAGTTTATATATAAAGGTTATCTATTAAATACTTCTTGGTAAAATCCAATAATAAAAAAATAAGTAAAATCGTTAGAATTTAGTTATCTAATAATCATTATACTGTTGTTCTGTGTAATCTCTGTAATTGTAAAGGTCTCAAATTTTAATATTTTTTCTGAAAGAAAAAATACTTCCTAGATTATATAATGTGCCATATATAATATTATATAATTTTGCTAAATAAATGTAATTATTGAAATATATATCTTTAATTCCCATGATATTAGTGTTCTAAAGTTACAGAAGGGAAACCAAGGACTCTAACTAATTTCGCTTTCATTTACTCTGAGTGGAAACATGAAAGCAGATTAACTATGTTCCATCTCTTATTTTAATGCAGAATCAATATAAGATTTTAAAAATCATTTGATGAGCTGGAGAAGATAGACAATACCATATATATGTGTTCCATGGATAGCAATACTATAAACTGGGTATTTTCTTCTAGAAACAACAAGAATTTAGTTGGAATGAGGGTTCAACAATACCATTTTTGGGTTAATTATATTTAGATCCGAGGAACATAAAATAAGATGTTCTAAAATAGTTCTTTTTTTATTAATTTATTCTTAAAAAGTTCTTTTAAGTTATAAAAATTTTAAAAAAAATCTTGTTAAATGAGGCATTCGAAATTCTACTGAAATTTCCAGAAAATTCGGATATTATTTGCTGCAGCTAATTTGGATTTTTAGCTTGGTTTTGTATTTAGGATAAATTAAAATGGAATGGTTTATTATAATTTGTTATGCATAATTAAAGTAATTCAAAAGACAAAGAAGAACTTTAAGAATATAAATAAATTCTGGGATATTGCATCAGTTAAATAACATGCAGGAATATTTTTAAGCTCTTAAAAATTTTAAAGCTCCTACTTCCTGTTATCCAACAATTTATCAGTTTTAAACAATTCTTATCTTTTTTTATTTATCAAAAAATAAATAAAATTATGATTAGATTAGTTTGATTGAACGATCTTTTATATAAATTATTCTATTTTTTAGAAGGCAATTAGTGCACAATATCTATTATTATGCATTGGTAAACTTTGTTTTTATATGTATGAATATGTCTTGTATAGCAAGAATTAAAAGAAAAAATCAAATCAAACCCTGTTGACTTATCAGATCTTTTGATTATAGTGGTTGATAAAAAGTCCAAATCTTGTGCAATTGGTTTCCAAAAATAGTTTTTTTTTTTGTTTTGTTTTTTTAAGTATTAACTTTTGCATTGCACAATCAGATGAAATGTTTGAAGTGTTTTATTGCTTGAAAATGCAATAGTAGATATTTATTATCTCACATAGATAAGCATTTTTATTTTATGTTACTGAAAAACTAAGCGAAAATACTATTTATCTGTTTATATTCTATGTTTATTTTTATCACATATGTGTTTGCTCTATTTTGAATGTTTTAATTTAAACTATGACTTAATAATCATGAAAAGTTTATTGATTTCAATGTAAACTGTTTTTAAACCAAAGTATCCAATTATGAATGTTTATTTGTATGTATGTATGAATGAGTGAAGCAACTATTTCTTTTCTTTCAGGCACATTGTTGAAACTGAAGGTGCTAAAGCTCTATTTAAGGGTCTGGGCCCTAATCTTGTTGGTGTTGCTCCTTCCAGGTTAGTTATTATTCTTTCTCTTTCTTTTCAACTTTAAAGACAAGTTTGTTTGTTTTTTAATTGGTTTCAATTTTTGACTTTTAAAGGGATGCCTTGTATTTATTCTGATTTGAAATATAATGTTCTAAATCATTTCAGTTTTTACTAATGAATTAAAAATTTTATATTAAAAAAATAAAAAAATTATTAATGTGATCTTATTTTTTTTAAATTATTTTTATTTTTAAGTACAATATCAATGTCAATATCAGTACCCAATTTTTACTATACATAGGTCACCTAAATCATACTCAACTAATGTAAGTGAATGACTTTGCAAAAAATAGTAAATGTTACTGCAAATTTTTTTTATATCTTCTCTTTTGGCATTTTTTGAAGCTATTATTATTATTTTTTAAGTGAGAAGTGAGAAATTGATTTTTTTTATGACTGCACAACTTATATTTCATATTCTCTTCTCTCGATACATCATAGCATATATGCATGATTGAAATCATAGCATTTTATTACTGTATATAATGTTTAGTTATAGATATTTGCAATTTAAAAAATTATCCTTTTCAATGTTTCTAAGTTGAGGGTGAAAAGTCCTAACTCTTCTTAATTCAAAATTCTTAAGAAATCTATTAAACAACAATTCTTACATTCCCTAACTTTTTGAATTGGTGCCTTAAAAATATTTGAAATATCATTTCATCTTTGAAAATTTGAATATTGTTCAGGTTAGACTCAGCTGGAATTTTACTTTTTTAATTAAATTTTTAGTGCCTTATAAATATTTACTAAAAATGCCTGTCTATTATACAGAAAATTTTATTGAAAAAATGGACATATGAATAAAATTCACATTTAATAAAAAAAGACATTATAAATAGTTTATAAAAGATACTACAGTCTAATATTTTTTAAATATCAGAATAGTAATAACAATTTTTTTGAGTATTAATATTTTTACCTATTCTGTATTATTATTTCCAAACATTATTATTATTATTATTTTTCAAATTTCTGGGGGTTTATATGTTTGGTATTATTGAATTGCAACAATGCAACATAGATTTTTTTTAATGAAATACTTTTGAATGCAGTACTAGAAAGATAACTATGCATAACATTATTAAATTATAATTAATGGTGAGAAATGATGTGAAATTATATACACATATTATTCAAAATTATGATTATATTTATTATAATATTCTTATAAATTTATATGATTTGTTTATATGTAATTTATTTCGTTTCTTTTTTGAATAACCATTTTGTTTTATTTTAGGGCCATATATTTCTGCACCTATTCCCATACAAAGAATTTTTGTAATGAAAGGTTAACACCAGATACTCCTATTGTTCATATATGTTCAGCTGCAAGTGCTGGTATGTATTGTTGATTTCTTCCATTATTTAAATAATGAAATTTTAAATTTTATGTGTTATTTAAAATTTTCTATTAATTCTTTTGTGACTGTCATCACCTGTACACCTTCTATTCATTTTTATCTATTAATAAATATTATGTTGGAGTATTATCTATTAAAGTAGGAGTTGGGAAGATGACAAAGTTCTCTAGTAGTGCTTATTCTCAAGCTGTTCTAAATTATTATATATAGTAGACTCACAACTTTCTGGTCTAATATGACATGACTTAATAATGAGAAAACTACATGATTAGTCAAAAGTTCTGTAAATGCTGACTTCCTTCTTTACTCGTGCTATTAAAAATATTCTTTTAATATCAAAATTGTTTTCTTCATATTTTTTTAACATCTTGTATAATTTATAAATATTTTTATGACTTTATTATATATTTTAAAATTTATTACACATAAAAAGGAAATCCCAAAACATAGTATGCATTTTAAGATGCATTTTGCTATCACTAATTTAATATTGAAGATAATTTTATTATCTACTTTTAAAATCGTGTACACTGAAATATGAAAGTATGCACTTTCAAAGTAATCAAATGTAGAATGATAATTTATAGTTTTTAGAAGTGTTGACATTTATTTTACTGCTCATTCATTAACATTTCCTGTAATGGGAATAAGTAAAGAATGTCAGTCAATTTTGATAGAAGAACCAAAATTGGCAATTTCTAGTTTTCTTAAAAAAATTTAATATATCATTCTTTCTCCCTTTTAGTCATTTGTAAATGTTTTGTTGAGGAGAATTATATTTTGAAATAAGCTGAGTAGTTGAATGTGTATTGCAATGGCAAAAAAAATTCCAACATCCATTCAAACAAATAAGAATATCCAACAATGAAATATGATTAAAATGCAATATCCTAATTAGAATTTTAAAAAAAAAGGCAATGTCGAACTTCGTTTATCTTTGAGTTTGTTTTTAAAGTACACTTAGAATACAAAAATAGCTTTGGTAAAGACTATCACATCTCTTTACTTGTCCAAATTTTTGAAAGTGTTTCTTATTCTGTGTTTATTTGAATAAAAATGTGCAAAATTCAGTAAGTGTTTATTTCAGAACAGGGGTATACTTGATTGAAGAACAAAGTACTTGTTGTTTTTATATATTTAACTGAACTTGTTTCATGTTTGTGTGGATGAAATTATGTAATTAATTTTTCAATCCATTCTTTATGCACTTGTGTTTTTAAATATTCTGCTTTTGAGTATTTTATCTAAAGAATATATTATTTTTAGAATTATTAATGAATTGATTATTTGAATTAAATTTTGTCTAAATATGAGTAGCACCATTTGGTATGGGAAAAGAATTGCTTTCAAAATTCCATAGGATTTATAGCAGTGAGTTATAAATTAAACAGAAAGAGGAGGAGAATCCATTTATTGTAAAACTATATTATTATTATTTAAAAATTTTCTGAAATTTACTGAGTCTTTTATAACCATATTTATTTAAAGCAATAAACTATTTTATGGAAATAATAATTTTCGTATCCAAAATAATATGTTGTATTTTTATTTACAAATGCAGATGCATTAAAGCTATGATGAGAATTAAATGGATTTCATTTTTTTTTTCTCCCCCTACATACCATAGTTAGTTATATTAGCATTTTCAGAAACAAAATTAAGAATTCCAAGATATTATTTTATTGGCTTTTTTTTGTTTGCTGTTTATATTTTTTGCTAATATATTCCAAATTTTCATTTTTTGAATTCAGTTTTATGAACAAAAAGAGAACATATACATCTTTGATATGTAAAATCACAAAGTTTATCCCTTCAGATATATGTATTTGTAATTGAAATTTGGAAAAAAATATAACAGGAATTACATCAAAAATATTATCTAAAATTATTTATAAAACTGAAACATAGGAAATTTAGTAAATTGTTTGAATATGATGATGTAAAGCTGTAGGATTATTTATTTTCATGTGTGTGTATCCCTCCTGTTTTGAATATTTTAAAATCTGCAATATTTTATTTCCATGCATCAAACATTGTTTTAATGTTGAATTATAGAATGATAATTTTATCAGATGGAAAAGCCAGTTATTTTTTCAAATTTATTTTATAAAAAATTAAAAGTTTATTTCAGTTTAAATTTTAGCTAGAAATATCATGAAAATAATGTAGGCAATAGTTTTGTAGTGCACTAAAGTATACATGTATTTAATTTAATGGTGTAGAAATATTTAATTAAAGAAGTCATTGTATGAAATTGTAATCTCTTTTAAAATATGTTTGAATAAATAATTAGATTTCTTTTAAGTAAATGATTCTTATGATTGTACTCTTTCCTCTTTCTTTTTTTTAGGTTTCATGTCTTGCTCATTAACAAATCCCATCTGGTTTGTTAAAACACGACTACAATTAGATCAAAGGTTTGTACTGCGTTTCTTTTTCTTTTTCCTTTTTGAATAGAAATAAACCAATTTTGTATTGATAATAAAGGATAAATGTTGTCAAAAATTAAATGAAGATTAACGTATATTTTTTAAAATAAAAATTAGGAACTTTATTCACTGTATTGCCTGTTATTCTAAAATTGTTCAATTTGCTTTAGTGAATGAAAAATAATTGAATTTTAACTCATTTTATTTAAAATTTAGATTTTTATCAAGTTTCTAATGCTTACTTGTAATATGTAAATATATCAGACTTGGTCAAAATAATTGTACCTCTACCCCTCTCCCTATTTTTTGAAGGAAAAAAAAAGTGGTTTTAATTCATTGACAATACTTCAATAATATATATATTTATATATGAATGCTAGTAGTTAAAAAATTGAATCAAGATTAACCATCTAGATTGAAAATTTGGACTAACAGACTATTTAGTGAGGTCAAAGGTAAGCTCATAATGGGAAAATTATTTTGGAATGGAAATCTTTCTTAGAATCTACCTAAAACAAATTTATAATTTCTTGCTTTTTTTTAAAAAAAAATCTTATCTTTTACCACTTTTTTAAATTAATTTGTACAAGAAAAGATTATCTTAAAGATCAAATGCACAGAAACCTCAGTAAAGACATAAATTCAGAAAAAAAAAGGCTCTTAATTTAAAAAAATAATAATCTTGTGCTTTGTGACAAACAGTGAAGTCTGAGGAAAAAGCCAATGTGAAAGAAAGCTGCAAAGAAAATAGTAGACGGAGCTCCCAAATTCTAGAGAAATATTCATCTAAAGAAAATGTTTTCCCACATCTCAATAATTTCTTCTATGTTTGAATCTTATATTAAAAGAATGAAACTGCTTGTTATACTAGTGTGACTGAGGCTCAATAGCACAGTTCCAGTTCTGCCCTTTCAATGAAAGACTTGTAAAAACATGAGCACGTCCCAGACAAGCACAGAAAAATAATGCTTTTGAGACATGCCACAAATGTCCATTAATCATGAAAGTAACATTTACTAAAATATGCTAGTGAGGTACATTTACAATAAAATTTTGGCTTTCCCTTTATATTTATTTTTTTGCATACATATAAATTTTCCTTTATTGTCTATCCATACAACTAACTGTATTTGTCTTTATTTAAATGCTATTGATTTCTCATTCTTGTAAATATTTTGAAATGGATATAAAAGCAAATAAGGCTGTAGTTTTGATCATTTTATTTTCTGTACATTGACTATTTCATTTGTTGTTTTGCATCATATTTTTGAATTTCCTCTTTTTTGCCTTTTGATCTGTCACAACCCATTTGAAGGGTTGCTTTGAAGGTGCTTTTTATCAAAGATCTTTATTTGAATTACTATATGTATATAAGAAAAGTAGATTTTATCACAGCTTGCAACAATCCAGCTGTATTTTTGCTGCACCTGGGTAACTGTAATTTAATCTAAAAGAATTATCATTTTCTCTCTATATATATAAACTCTTTTACTCTTGTAAAAAATCCAGCTGTTAATTTAAGTTAAAAGTATTGTCATTTACTATGATAATATAAACAAGAATCTTTTGTTTATATGAAATAAAAAAAGTTGCATTATACTCTGACTGCTTAATTTCAAGATCCTTGCAGTTAATTAAAATTTGCTGATTGTGATGTTAATAATCTTCAAAATAAAATAAAAATATTCAAAATAAAATAAAAATATGTAAGTTTTTTTAAAATGTTGTTTTTATGAAAAATTGTTTTAAATTAAGGATTTTCTTTTTATCCAGGTTTGGTATATTTTAGATGATTTTTGAAATTCAGTTGCATTTTTGTAATAATATTCATGAAATGTTTATTAACTTGAGTCATATTATTGAATAATTACATGCACATTCATTTTGTTTCTAAATGCTAGTTGCAATTGAAAGTGCCGATTTACCATTTGATTATTATCTGCTTGTGAATTAGATTTTATTGCTCACTCTTCTGAAGGGTGTTGTGTTTTGGTTTAAGAAATAATATTCCGATTATTTATGCAATTAAATTTGAAAAGTCAGTAATATTTATGTAACAAATAATACAATTAAAATAAATTATTATAATTATTTTAGGACTTACGGCAGCGTTTCAACCATTCAGTGCATTAGAGACATCTATAATTCCAAGGGGATCCTTGGCTTCTACAAGGGTATTACTGCTTCCTATTTTGGTATCTCGGAAACTATAATTCATTTTGTTATATATGAATTTATCAAAGCCAAGCTGAAAGAAAATCGAGTCAAGAACTCGTACCAGTCAGACAGGAAGTCAACTAGAGATTTTGTTGAGTTCATGTGTGCCGGTGCAATTTCGAAAACATGTGCTTCATGCATAGCATATCCTCATGGTAAGTTTAGTTATGTTGTATTTATTGCTCTTCAGTTTCATTTTTATCAGGATTATGCTCACTAGAGGTATTTCTAGACAGTATGGGTGTTCATTGAGTATTTAATGTGAAAGTCTTTAAGATACTAAACTTTTTAATATCTTTAATTGTATTTGAGTTGCATAATCATTCTTAGCAATACATGTTGATTTTGCATGATCTTGTTACTTAGACAGAATAAATAAATAATTTATTATTTACATTTGATTTTATTACAACTTAAAAATATTCTTTTTTAATTGATGGTATGTCATAATAATTGTTGTTTGATATAGCTTTTATTTTACCAGTGCACGTATTAATTTAATTTTTTTTCTTCATATTTATGATGAATAGCATAGTAGCAGAATCCATGTTCTTACTGTAATTATAATATTTTGTGTCAAATTGTTAATTTCTTCTTTTCTTTCTGTCTTTTCTCAAATTATTAATTTTACCCTAGGCTTTATTTATTTTTTCATTATTGATGCTCGTTGCAGAAACTTTCTACATTTCTTTTTCTTAAAGTAATGCAGTTGTGTATCAAAGAGTTGATACCAGCTCTAAATAAACTGGAACACTTTTGCATAACATAGTAAACTACAGCACTTTTGTTTTTACATGTGTCTAAATATATTTGTTTTTTAATTTGCTTAATTCAGATATTAAATTATATTGTATCATATATTTGACTATATTTTCGAGACGAGACAAATTTCTGCATAAACACATTTTTGGAATTAAATTTTGTCATTCTTGAGATTGAATATTTTCTTTTCTAATTATTCTTTTATATTTTGAGCATGTTTTGTATAAATTTATTCATTTTATTGTGCAGTTAATAATATTTATTTTACTTATGACTGTCTATATTTAGCACAATTCATTAGTTTAAGAAGTTCAGTTTTCTTTTTTACCTTAAGTCTGAATCATGTCCAGTTTTTTAAAATATGTAATAAATAAATATATGATATCTCTCTCTAAAAAATGGTTTACATATTTAAATAATTTCTATTTGAAATTATGTTACACATTTACAAATAATTGACACATAATTAAATAGACAAGCTTATTGGTAGTACATTATAATTTTATTTGAAGTGGCATTTGGTCTCGTCTTGGGATTTTTTAAGAATATAATAAATTTGAGAATCACTGTGTTTCCATAATGAATGGTGCCTTGAAATGTGATTATATAAAATGTTGTCCAAAGCAAATGTCAAAACAATCCTTTAATTACAATCCTTATATTACCCCACCCCCTCCTTTTTCGAAAAAATTATGCAGGTGGGAGTTGAAGTGAAGTCTAAATTATCTATGCAACTTTTTTTAACTAATAGGGCTTAACAGTTGGTCAATGCTAATCAGAAATGAAGTAGAATTTCAATGGGTAGTAATTAGGTTTTGAAAATATATCACACAAAAATAATTGTCAAATATAATGCCTTAAAATTTAAAATTTTAACATCAAGTTTAAATTCTAACTCTCATTTTTCCAATGATATTTTTAGTTGTGCAATTTCTCTCTAATTTTAACTATTTAAGGGGGGGAAACTTACATGTATGATTTGTAACAGTCTTTGAAATTTAATTCAGGCCTATTTTTTTCACTTCACCTAACCATTAAAGAATTTTTTTTCTTTCTGCTGACAAAGGTTATGGTATCTCAGTTAGCTTCCTAAATGAGGAGTTTTACTTAAGCAATGAAGCTAGCAAGTAATTTTTTGTATTGCAATGAAAAATTCTTCCTTGTGTTCAGCATAGTAACTTTTATTTCAAGATTAGATTTTTCATCTGATACATATTAAATGACATAAATCATGTAGGATATTTTCATAATTTCAGAAACTATTGTTTTTTTTAACCATTCATACCTAGTTATTGATGTAAAATAATTAACCAAACAATTCATCTAAAATAACATAATTTCAGAATGGACATTAATTTTGAAAAATTCATAATATCTTTAATTTATTTAAGCTTAGTGACAAATTTTTAGTTTGAATTGTGGTATTGAATATTGAACAACTGAACTCAATGAAAAACAATTATCTGGATATTTGAAGTATATTAAAAAAAAATATCAAAGGCTATTTTGAAAGGTTTATTCTCATACACACTGCTAATATAATATGCTAACCTAATATTGGGGGGATTGGGGAAATGCCAAGATTTCTTAGTTTATCTGACATGAATTTACTACGAAATAAATTCATTTCAGTTTAAAAAAAATAGGGAAAGTATCCAATTAACTCTTACCTCTTTCAGTACTTCTTCTATTCTACAGAAGTGGGGTTTTTTCTAATAATTTTTATACCTGCCACTTTCGTTATTTATGAAATTTATCACCAGTTCTTCTCATATGGCTTAATTGATAATGAATTCTAAGTGATCTATTAGGCATTTCTTGTTCTGCTGATGGATGAGAATGTTTAGTGAGCAGAAATGATTTTTCGAGCTTAAAGTCTAATTTCGCATTGTGTTTTTACCTAGTTTCTCATATACTATTGTTATGATTTGTTTATATGATGAAGATATATTTGCCTTTGCTTTTGTCAATAAAAAAATATTTTCAAACATTCATGGTTCATTTATCTGTCAGAAATGATGTTTGCATAGTAGTTTGAGAATTAACCTAGATAATGGAATAAATAGATAAAGTTCTTGGCAATAATAAAATTACTTATAAATTGAAATAATTTATTTCAAAATTTTGCACTTTCTGGTAATGGCACCTAGGATGTTTGTCCCTTTCTAGTTATGATGTTGATGCTGTGTAGTGTTTTTTTAGGAATTACAGGTTACAAGTCATAGAAATATAACCATTTTTTAAAAAATTAGTCATTTCAAATGTACAATAGTTATTATTTAAAATATATTATTTTATGTTTTAGACTTGGAAAAACATTAAAATCGTAATTACTTGTACTTATATAGTGAGAAACAAAATTATTTAATTGACATGTGATGAATTCACTGATTTTCCGTTTAAATTTCAGAGGTGGTACGAACAAGATTACGCCAAGTGGGTGACAAATACAAATCATTCTTTCAAACTCTATGCTTGGTATTTAAAGAAGAAGGACATCATGGGCTTTATCGTGGCTTAGCCACACAACTGGTTCGCCAAATTCCTAATACGGCCATCATGATGGCGACCTATGAAGCAGTTGTTTACCTGCTTACTAATTACCCCTGTACAGTTCCTGCAGTGCCTGCTATACAAATGTGCAAAGATGAAGAAACCTACTAAGGAATGGGTCCTAGTTGAGAAAAATTGAACTTGGTAGTTCAAGCTATCATCCTGTTTTTTGTTTGTATTTGTATATAGAGTTTATCATATCATCTATGTTCCCTATGCATTGTCATCAATCATGAATTCAATATGTTCTATACTATACAAGATGACATTTTTACAATGTTCTTGTATACAAGTCAATAAATACATTAAGGTATTTATAAATCTATTTAGAGTAGTATTTTGTGTTAAGTCTCCTATTTTAGGCATATGCATTTGCAAAAATAAGTTTTTTCTTTTAATATCTTGAAGTTTTTGACATTTAAAAATAGCTGGAATTGGATGATATCAATTTGTATAAAATACTGCGTTGTGATAAATGAACTGCAGTTTGTTTGGTGCTTGTTATGAATGTCCCGTGTACATATATAAATGTTTAAAGTTATTTTTATATATTGAGTGTATGTAATAGTTTATTTTTTCTAGTCGTACAAACTATATGAACATTGTGTTATTATGCTCTTTAACTTATTAAAAGTAATGAAATGAAATTCACAACTTTCTTTAAATATAATGCTCAAATTAGATTGATTTATCTTGTAGATAAAATTTTCCATTCTGAATCGTAGAATTTCTTCAGAAAAGATAGCTATTGATTTTTTGTTTTTTTTGTTTTAATCCAGCAAGAGCATAATTTATTTCATAACTAAACTGAATGAAACTTTTGAGTAAATATATTTCAGTCATTTATTTGTTATTAAAAATGTTGTCTCTTTACTGCATTTTGATGAAAGAAAAAATGTTTTTATCCATTAAGTTTGATGTAAAAAAGTAAAGTTATTTTGTTCTCGATTTGTCACTTACTAAAACTTCCTTTAAAAATGTATATATTTATGTAATATAGAGCTTAAGGGATTTAGTCCTTTTGTATAGTGTACAGATATTTAAAGAAATAAAAAGAATTGTTTAGATTTTGGAAGTGTTCACTTATTTTTTATAGTATATCATTTTAAACATATGAATTTACAGCATTTAGATTTGTCCAACTAATGTTCAAATATTAATTTCAGATATACTTTAGGTTGTTTTAGACACAATGAAACATGATTTACCGAAAGAATATACAGCATATTAAAGTTTTATTCTATATATATATATTTTACAAGTTATAATTATCAAGTTTTATTTGAAAGAAATAAACAATGTAATTTTCACAAATTCCTACTTTAAGACAGATTCTATATTTTCATTTACTAGGATATTTAGATTTATATATTAAATTGTAAAAACTACTCAAGTATTAATTTTTATTTGCATTGGGCTTAGTAAAAATTACAAGCTCAATTTAAAACTTTATACTGCATGTTACTTGGATTCACAATTGTCATTAATACAAGCTTTTGGTCTTGATTTTCTGCACAAATTAATTGTATTAATAGTTTCTTACTGATTTCTTTATAAGTTCAAACTCAGTTACTGAAACTTTCTATTTTGTCAAACTTCTGTTAATAAATAAGCAATGCTCATTTTACTTAATTAAGAATTAAAAAGATATCAATAGTTTGATCTATAATTCTGGATTAATTTTATTAAAATACACAGTAAGAAAAATGATTAATATAACAGAGCAACATAATGATTTAAAAATTTATTTTGCAGGCTATGGTACTTGAGTTAACTATCTAGTCTATTCATAAGAATTATATAAATGAATGAATTGCCAATAAATTTTAAGATTGGTCTGTTAAAAAAATTAATATTACTACATTTATGTATTGTAAACCTAAGTCTAAATAAGAACTATGCGCATCTAATATAATTTCAAAATTTTCCTAGTTAAGAGTTCTTAAAATTTGAGCAATTAAAATTCAAGTTCGGTGTCAGAAAAAAAGTTGTGATGAATTATTTTAAAGCAACATATTGATTAATGGGGGATTGTGTTATGTACTTATCCTTATTCTATAAAGCATTTATTTCCTCACCTTTCTTGTTTGCAAGGCATTTCAGGTCAAGTTGGAAATGTCTAATGACAGAAGATTATAGAAAGTGTAAACAAGATTTGACAATTTAAGATACCAGTATTATCTTAAATAAATACTAGTATTTTCTCATCGACTTACTTGCAATTCAAAATAATACTTAAAAATAGAATACTGTCAGTTGTTTTTGTGAAATATTGAAACCCACGCCAAATGTTGAGAATTATTTTCATGAAATGATTTAAAAAAGGAAGTATTCATAATTGAGAAATGCAGCTGGAATAATGATTTTATTTGCTATGCCAATGATTTTGGTCGGTGAAGATTGAAATATCTACTTATGGCAGTGATTTAGTATGTCTCATACAATAAAATTTTGTGTTAAGACAAGTAAATTGACTTTTACTTGTCTTAAATAACTCAAAACATAAAATATATGCACAATTTTCTTCCAATGTTTAATTGATATCTTGCCAATTTTATGGAATTTTGACATTTTAAAGATATTGAAATCTAATTGCAAAATCCTTTTGGAAAAAAGTTATGAAAAATATATTTCTCTAAGCCCTACAAATATTCATTTTATCGCACAATAAATTTTATAATGCTGTTTTAGTTGAATATAAGCATATATTTAGTGATAAAAGAATAAAACATTACATTTTATGTTTCAGCCTTTTTTTTTCTTTTTTTGCTTATTGCAGTGTCATTGTCCGTTTAAAGTAAGGTAAATCGTCTCTTTTGAAACAAGGTTTCAAGTGCTTGAGATTAGAAAGGATTTTTACATTGGATATTTCACCACGCCGATATGGTCATTATGAGGAGAATTAACAGAAAATCAGTGTGTTCTTACAGTAAATCGACAACTCTGAAAATATATATATATTAAAAAAAATCCATTTGCAAGTTGAAAACAATATATTAAAACATCTGTAAAGCATTATTTACAATTCAAAGTATACAAAAATGCAGAACTTGGCATAATATCGTACACATAAAATTATGATCTAAAAAATACATACTTTTATATACAAGTGAAACTCATTCTTCAATTAATAAAAAAATTATATTTCTTCAGGGCGAGTTGACTCTCCCCCCCCCCCCTTCCAGTTCAAACATTTTGTGCTGCCACTTGCCCAAAGAAGTTCGCCTTCTCTTTGAATGCAGCCTGGCGCTTTCTCCTCAGCTCTTCTTCCCGCTTCCTCTCCTCTTGCTCGGCGCGAATCTCCTCCTCGAACTTCGAGCTGGCGGCTTGCTCGGCAATCTGTCAACATGAAGAAACAAGGTGATTAAGATACAATTCCGAATTATCATTATCCGGTTTATTTAGTTATATTAACATCCCGTTTTAAAGCAAAACTAGGGCTATTATAGGACGGACCTTGATCATATGACGAGGTCGACACCCGAGCTGGTACCTTCTTCTCCAAACTTCCACACTACACCAGCAGGAGGATGTTTAGCCCCAATGGATTTAACGTGCACCAAACCCGCTTATAAGACGGTTCTTAGGTGGAATCGGGTCTCGAACCTTAAACCCTCCGGTTCCGAAGTCGAAACCTTACCACCAGTCCACCATGGCCCTTCATTATCCGAAGAGGATTTCAAAAAGCCCATGGAAATATATTACTATATTTAACTCTCCAGGCTGCGTACTGTAGTAGATGGGTGGAAGTGTTCACCTTAAAAAACTCTTTTGCATACTCTCTAATAAAGGAATTATTCCCTGCTCCCCACAAAATATTGTGAACCTTGAGCAAGGCAGAGAATGCCTTGCATAGGATTTGCGTGCAATAGTTACGGAATATTAATCTTTGGCGTGAAACATCTTTATCGTGTGACCTTTGGCGAGTTTTTTGGTTATCCATCTCTCGCATGCGATTAATAGTATCCGAAAAACGAATATGTGCTTTAGGCGCGTTTCATCAACTGATTTAAGCCAAAATTTGACATAGCATTGCAGTCACAAAATCACTGACCGAATTTGGAATATTTAAGTCATTGCGTTTTTGAATTATCATATTTTCGTGCTTATAAAAGGACACACCGACAGACAGACCCTCCATAGGTGCCTAATACAAATGTTAAATATGTGTACCGAATTTTATCCATCTCATTTTTTTCGTTTCGTAACTATTTCGTTACATTAAATTCGAACAGCCGGACAGACAGATTTACCTAGAATGAAATTTGCCCAACATTTGAAAGAAATCTACAAATTTGGTGTGAAGACCCAATTTCATCCGCCAAACTCGAGACGTTTTACATACATTTGTCACAGGCAGACAGAAGACGTGCATAATGCCAGAAATGTGTTAGGGTGTGGGGAACGTGTGGATGAATCTCCACACTTCATACAGGTGTTTGAAACGTCGAAATTCGTCTAAATCTCAAGTTCGAATTTTTTGACAATTAAAATATTTTATATTTCCTATACGAGAAAGTAATGTCTCATATTTGTTATAAATTTTGGATCGTTTCTTTACCTACACTTTCGATTATGACTACTAGAACTATTTCTTAATACGGTATTGTAAATATTGATCAGTATCGATCGATATTGTGAAAACAGATAGCCGAGCCAACACTATTGTTCAATACTTAACAATACTCAAAAGGTCCTAAATTTTTCAAAGCATTACTATCGAGAAAATCTTGAACAAAAATATTAATATTAGTTCGTTTTAAATAAGATTTTACTTATGTAAAATTCAGTGGAGTATTTTTTTTTTTCATCATAAAGCAACCATTGTATAAAATTTTACAAAAATTATGCTTTTAATTACTTAGCAGAAATTTTATTGAAAATTCCTCGATAATTAACATTGTGATGACTGTATTGTAAATTCTGCTTTTAACAATTTGATATAACATATTATTTCTGTTTCATTTGAAGTGATCTTACAATTTGGATACGTTTGCACGCACTTTGTAGAGTTCTGCTGACGATCTCTTTATTTTTCGCAGACGGGGGGGGGGGGCACACAATTTTACAAGACAATTTCCCCTTGGAAAGGGACAACTGCTCCCTTCTCCCTTACAGTCGCAGTCCCTGCCACATGTATTCGGTAATAGAAGGCGCAGTAACGACTGGAAATATGCTTTACAATGCAGGGATATTGCATGTGTGACTAAGGAAAGTCACATAGAGATATTTTCACATAAGCAAACAAAACTTGACTCTTCTTTACGCAATTGAGTACAAATATTTTCTCTGTATCGTAATTAATAAGCTACAATCCTTTGTATTTAGTGCTATCGCTTTGGCCACCTTTGTTGGGGAGAAGGTTTTTGCGAGAGTAAATGTCACATTTAATACTTTAAACGCCTCACCAATATTCTTCTTTCTATTAGGACCGTAGATCTTCTAGACGTTTAGATTCATCTTACACTCAATACGTTTATTGTGTTTTAATACAGCCCATTAAAATATTTTGATTAGGAAAATTTAGGTGCCTTTATTAATAGAATGCAATTTTTTTTTTCCATATCGTATGCTTTACTATCAGCCATCGGCGACTGTCGCGGTTTGTACGCATCAATCATCGGTAACTGAAGTGGCTCGAACAGAAAGTTCAGTGTCAATCACCGGTGACTCACGTGGCGCTCAACGTGCCAATAAAAAGAAAATATGGTTGCACAAGAACATTGGCGGATAAAACTACTCACTTTAGCCTCAAAGAAAGTCTTAGCACCGCCCACACCTGCTTCATCAACATCGATTTCTGTTAAGGAAGCCAACTTGGAGAGACCGCCATCTATATCAAGTTCACCAGCTCTGGCTTTTCGATAAATCAGCATGAACTGAAATTTTTTTTAAAAAAATTCATTATTAAAATCTATAATACATCAAAACTAAGAAAAATATTTTTAAAAAGGCTTGTATTTTTATTGGAACAAAAACAATTTTTTTTAATTTTAGATATTTTTAAATCTAATTTATTATTCATTGCGATAAATATAAAAACTTGAAATCAATTCATTTCTCAAATCCCCTACTAAATGGCAGCATTTGTATGGAATCGTAATTCAGTCAACGGATATCCTAACAATGAATGATGGGTATCGAAAATCAATAAAAAAAAATAACAGAATACGATAGAAATGTATTGTTTGCGGCCTTATGCTTGGGAAATAAGGAATTTTATCCCACCAAATTATAAATTTAGCCAATATTGCCACCGACAGATGGCGCTAGAAAACGAAGGGAATAAAAGTTGGTATTGTAAAAAATGAACAATGATATTTTCAATGTAAAGCAGGATTTACATTCAGCCAGCTACAATCCACCCAGTAAGACCACGCATGCGCAGAAATTGTATAGCAGCAAATTCTTGTCCCGTCGAGACAGCTCGTGCGTGATCTTAAAACTGGATGATTGTAAGCACCTTAGTGTTAGTAGATTGTAAGGTGTAGACAATCCTATTTGCAGCAACACCATAGTGCAGTCTGCGGCAAAAATGAGGTACAGATTGGAGATCGTAAGTGTTTTAAATCGGAGGTGCTTTAAATACATCTGTTGCAGACCCCCTATAGCGTTTTCTGTAAGTGGCAGTGTTAACTAAACTTGCAATTGGGTGGTATAAAATTTCCTGATTTTCCCAAGCATAAGACCGCAGACGATACATTTCTATCACATTCTGTTATTTTTTTAATTGATTTTCGATACCCGTCAGTTAGTTATTAACCGATTGCTAGACAAATAAAATTAAATAAAATTTTGAAATATTATAATAGTTTGTTCATTGGCATCCAGGACATGCATGTGTGTGATATTTCAAAACGCTAGAAGAAAGAGTGAAATATCGACAGTAAAATTCCCTTTTTATGAAAATAAAAGAAAATTTATGAAAATAAAAAAATTTACGATATGCGAGTGCGCCAAGCTACAGAGAAATCGTAGTTGAATATTGAAATTTCATCATATGGCATTCAATGAGACGAGCCAATGCAATCAAACGCATCTCAAAAATTATTTAAGAAAAATAATCAATTGATGATCGAGATTACTGGATGTAAATCGAGTTCCTTTTTTTTTAAATTTAAATATTCACAACATTATAAATGAATAGATTTTATTTCAATGCGATCAATATACAGATAATATGGCATATAAATGAATATCCTAACCTTGTTTTGTTTTCTTTTAGCAGGCCTGCAAAGTTGTTCTTCATCGGAAATAATAGTTGGAAGTTTAAACTCCAAACAGTTCAATACACAATATTCAATATGACCCTTCCAGAAATATGAAGGATATCGAAGCAGTACAATACCTCATCTTACAATTTTCTTCTGTATGCCTGGTGTGAAGTTTTGAAAGGATACAGATACATGCGTACTGCGGTACTTGATATTTTTTTCTGAGACCTACATTAAACAACAAGTGTTTATATCTAAGACATGCAAATCTACAGGTTTCAAAGCATCACAGAGATGCAGAAAGAATATGGGATGGTTTATCGTATCGCTTTGATATCATTCGTATTTTTGGAGGCGTTTGCTGTGAAAACTTTGCAATTGTGTCGAATTTGAATTTTCAACTGTTATTTGTAACTTCCAATGAACAGCAAGGTTAAACTAAATTTTGTTTTCACATCCTAGTTCTGAAAAGTTGGGATATTCGTTTATAATCACACTGCATTTAAAACAATTCCCAAAACATAAGGACCAGACCGGCAGTTACAGTTACTGTATCATTTCGATAATTTTTACTTTATAGAAACACAAGAAAAATTTAAATACGCCATACCGATGGTCGAGAAATACCACAAAATTATATTTAGCCAGAATACCATTTTCAATGACTAGAACTTCGATAATTTTGCCACTTTCTGTGCTTATCGAACAAACTGCTCCATGTTTATTGTGCAATTATAACTTAAAATCTACAGTTTTAATATATCTATATCTACAATATTGCATTAAAATAGTTCTACAGGTAGAACGCTAACGTAAATATGCAGAAATCGCGCTTATTGCTTTTTGTCGAATGGCAACAATTGAATGTAAATAAATCATCTTACGAATTTCAGTCTACTTCAAGTTAACTTTTTTACAGCTGCACTGAATCCAAAGTTTTGTTTATTTAATTAATGGAGCTACAAATATTATTAGAAATGTTCTAGAAATAGTTTTACTGAATTTCATTAAGGTAACTAGTTACGTTTTTGACATTCACACAAACACGAATACAAAGAACCAATTCTTTGGGATTTGAACCAAGACTTGATACAGACGTCATTCATTCATTCAGTTACGTTTTTCGAATTACCGTGTTCATAATAACGGACACATAAAGTTCAAGAAGATAGATTTCGTTCGAAATTCGATAGAAAGCTACAGTTTTTGGCACAAATATCAAACTCCATCCATCCTCCAAAAAGAATGAACAGAAATGGTGAGCTTTAGGTGAGCCTTAAAACTTTCTCGCAAACTCTCTAATGAAGATGAATTTTTATTTTAAATAAGTTTTTTTTAACCGATTGAAACCAAAATTTGACACAGAACTGCAGTCACAAAATCACATACCAAATATGATATATTTAAGTCACTGCGTTTTTTAGTCATCGCATTTACATGCTTCAGAAAGTACAGACCGACAGACATAATACTTTATTCTTCGTCAACCCATTGCAGAATTTGGCTCAAAATTTGGTAGGGGGTCTATACTATAGATGTTAAATCTGTGCATCGAATTTTACCCATATAGTTCTCTTCATTTTGTAATTATCGTATTAAGTTATATTCGAAACAGCCGGACAGTCTTCCACCGAGCACATTTTGTTCAAAATTTAATAGAAATCTATAAATGTGGAACATGTACCAAATTTTATTCTTCTAGCTGAAAGCATTTTTGAGTTCTTTGTCGCGGCGGACAAAGGCGGACATTTTCCAGAAATGTGTTTCGAATTCGGGAAGGTCGAAAACCTGGAGTTCGAATTTTTTTGCCTTTTATAATACTTTATCTATTTTCTGCATACGAGAAAGTAAAAAATGTCGCCCAATTTTCATCAACACGAAGTAACAGATCACGGTAGGTAAGGTCTCACCTCTCTGAAGCTTATTTTCTTATCCAAGTCTTCGTCTACTTCCTTGATCATCTGCTTCAGAGCCAAGTGGGTTTGGGGAGCCCCGAGGACCTCCATCATTCTCTTCAACTCCTCAAGGTCGATGAAACCATCGTTGCCGACATCAAATCTGCAAATCAACAAGGTGTTTATCGTTACAAACAAAGATATTTTCAAAGTAAATTGCTATAAATACACAAGAGGATCGAAAAGGAATCGATGAAACGCTAATATGCGTAGCACAGAAATAGCTTGTATTATTTATTGTATAATGGCAATAATCAAACATAAATAAATCACGAGACTACTTCAAGCGAGCAGTTGCACTCAATTGGAGGCTCCGCAAAACAATTAAGTTGCAAAATATTATTAGAAATATTCTGTAAAGAGTTCGCACCAAAATAAATAATGATTATTCTATAAATTGATAGTTAATAATAAAATTCTAATATTTATGAAATAATAAGTTATTCTATAAATTGTAATAATTAGGTATTATTAAATTCACTTTAGCTAATTTTATTCCTTATTTGATGAAATAGCCAAGTATAATATATGAAATGCTTGAACTTTATACTTTGGCAGTAACATAATAGCGAAAAAACTTCCAAAAATAAAAAAGTTGGGTCTAAACAGGAGGAAACCCATTTTGTTTCACGAGATCGATAAACATGAAAACTCTATTCTGAACAGCACGTTCTAAAATTACTCATAAAATTATATATTCTCATTGTATTTGTTTCATGATAAAATTTTCAACCGAGTGCCATTTTTAATTATTTAAGGAACAGCAATAAACAGAAGAGAAAAAATAATAATCCAGAGGAGAGTTCTTTCTCGTGTGGTGACGATGAACGAGAGCTTTTTAAAAATCGATAGTGCCTTTTCCGAAAATAGAGTCCGCTGTAGGTAGCCTACGCGAAGACATACCACGCCTACCTGCGGGCCGGTTATTTTCGGCACTTTTTGACAAGAAACAGGGGCTTAAGGGAATTGCCCTTTTCGTTTCTAAAAAAGAACAAATGCTTTCGAGGATCTGCCAAGAAAAACGCAGTTGGTGGTCAAAAAACATCGCAGTCATTCCTTTCTCAACAAAGCATTTCCTCGTTCATGAATGAAAGCAATAACTGATGACCCTATCGTAAGAGATCATATTGGAAAAAATATAGTTAATTTCAGCCAATATTTCTTTTGATTCAAGAATGCAAAATTTGAAATTGCTTTTGTTTTTATTTGTAAATTAATAACTTAAGGTTAACCTATTTCTAGAAGCAAAAGCTAGAGGATTAGTGTATAGTAAATATTACAGCCTTGAGATTATATTACATAACAAAAGAATACAAGAAAAAAAATCTATGAAAAGAAAGAATCTGGCGAGAAATTAATGAAAAAAAAAAAGAATTTGAAAAATTAACGAAGGGTCACCTTTCACAGGAATGCAAACTCGGGATTTTTTCTGTGAGGAGCGCGACAATCGTCTAAAAATTAATTCCTTGTGACTCGAAAATCTTTCAAAATTAACTATGGTTAAAAAATACGAAAAAATGACATAGGATCTTATTTGATGAACCTATCTTGAGAAAAAATCTTCCAAAACTGATACAAGCTCTTTGACATAAGAATTTACTTAATTTCCTAATTAGATGACGTATCCTACTTGGAATATTTATTATTTTAATTCTTAGATTAATATAAGGATACTAGAGATAATGGAACATTTTAAATAACTTTTGCATTTTAAATTAATACTTTTATTTAATTGCAGATTTTAAATAAAAAATTTAGTAATTTGATGTGCGAGTAGAACTCGTCATTGTAAGCAAAAGAGTTAAGCTTTGAATAGGTTCATCTTAAAATGGCCGAAATAGACGAATCAATTTAAAATGAAAGCAATGAAATTTAAAATATAGTTTATTATATTTCATCATATCTTCATTCTTTTCTTTCGCAAAATTATTAATAATTTACTTTTTTCAATCTTTAAATATACTCCACGGCTTAAAATATTAACCCTCCCCCTTTTCCGCCCATGCATATTAACTGGAGTCTTAGGTTTCACGACCAGGTTCTCGCGTGTCTTAGAGTTAGCATTAAATGTATTAAACAGACCTTAGAGACAGAATTTTAAGGTAACATGCTGCGAAATTTGTCGACATATCCAAATCAAACATTGGCGGTATCTCAGTAGATTAAATAAAAAACGCAAGGCTTCAGAATATTTTCAGATACACTGAATTTAAGAAACTATAAATAAAAATCAATTATTAAAAAATGTAGAAAAAGATATTTTATATCCACGAAGAGATCCTAAAACCGCTCGTCATCTCATATCGGCCACGCCTCTGAATCCGAATCCGACGAGTCCCAGTTCATAAGAAAATGTATTTATTTTCCTGTGCCAAAAATCGCTAAATCATAACACTTGAGAGAACTTTTTCGTTAAAAAATAGACAGTCATTGCAATATTCGATATTTTGAAAACTTATCAAGAAAGCACTCAAATCTTGCAATAACTTATCTCAGCCCTCTTCATTCGAGAGTTGCAGATTGTCGTTATCTGGAGCAAATGGAGTCAAAAAGAAAAAAAAAATCGTTGCGATTCCACTGAGAAATTCATAAAGGAAAAATATTCCTGGGGAAGAAACAAAACATACCGACAGAAAGAAGAAATAGAAATGATTTTTGGTGATTATATAAGATGGGAACATTTCTCAATCTCGATTTCTTTTCTTCACTTTCTTTTTTTTCTTCGTGACAGAAGCAGAGTTCCAAAATGAAGCGTTCATCTCCTTTGTTATCTTTCAGGTTTTTTTTTTTTTGACACTATAAGATCTTTTCGAAATAGTTGCTTATTTAAGACACATTGTTTAATGTAATTAAACATCCTAAATGACCAAGCGCAGTCCTGATTTTTAAACTGTTTAACATGAATGTATAAACAGTCTAATTCCAATACTGTCGGAAAGATAATTCGATGCATAGTTATTCACTTAATACATGGGCCTGTTTATTATAGCGAAAAATAAATACATGCCACTGTTTTAATTTGCGATTCCCTGATAAATGAATTATACGTTTTTAACATTCAGTAGGTATTTTTAACAATTAAAATAAAAATAAATAAAATGTCAAAATGATGCACCGTCTTGAATTATGACCGAGAGAAGATATTCGACTGCAAAGAGTTCAATATATCGGTCGAATCATTTCATACTTAAAGTTTATATGTTAAAAAACAACAAAATTCATTGAAAAAATAAAAAAAATATTTTTGAAAAAATTAGTGGATAGTGGTCCTCCAATACTCTCTAATAATGGTTTTTATTCCATACATGGCATTGGAATTCAATAGTTACCAAATATTAAACTTTGCTGTGAATTTAGCCTTTTTACAGAGTCTCTTATCATCCTTGGCGTTTCATCCCCGACATGCGATTATAGGAAAATCGAATTTGTATTTTATGCGCCTTTTTCTTAATCGATAGAAAGAAAACTGTGACGCAGAATGACACTTGTAGTCTCAAAGTACTATACCAAATTCGATATATCAAAGTCATTCCATTTTTCAGTTATCGCGCTTCCATGTTTCTAAAAGAACAGACCGACAGACAGTCAGTATCTAGTTGGACTCGGCTCAACATTCGATACTTGTCTATTCTGTAGATATTAAATCTGTTTACCGAATTTCATCCATCTAGCACTCTTCGCTTTGTAGTTCTCTTTTTAATTTACATTCGAACGACTGGATAGACTGACTTCTTACTTAAGAATTTCGCTCAAAATGTGATAGAAATTCGCAAATTTAATGCAAAAGACCCTATGCCAAATCTCATCCGTCTCACTCGAACCTTTTTTGAGTTATCTGTCACAGACAGACAGACATAATGCATAATGCCAAAAATTTGTTTTTTGAACACAGAAGATCTAAAACGTGGGGTTTCGTTGTCATTTCGAATTAGATTTTTTTTTCCTTTTTTTTTGTGATTACAATACTTTTTCTATGATACGAGAAAGCAAAAAAATATACTGATATTTTTGAAAATTTGTTATGCAGAATTTGAGAATTCTGCAATATTTAAATATGTATTTGCTTCAGATTAAAAAAAAAAATCACTGGAATACTCTTCTTCGCTAGCATACTAAGCTGTGCGTTTGAGCGCGAAAAGGGGCTCAGAAAATCTAGTTACTTTACTTTTTATCGAATAGTGTTTTTATGTATTCACGTTTTTCAAATAATTGCTAACACTATTGCCTTTCTATTTAAAATTTGAATCTAAAATTCATTTTCAGTACTTTCTTTATAAAATATGAGTCATGCGTAGAACATTAGTTTAACATAAATAAAATATAAAATTTTTAGAATCATTACGAAGTTTCAGGATTTTTCATGAAGACAAAAATACTTCCATTTGCCTCAGTGTACAATGCCGAGACTGAAAGACGACTGCGGAAAAATAATGTGGCAATTGAATGAGAAGCTAATGGTTCGTTGAAAGTCATTTTGCGCCTATCCATCTCAATATTTGAAATAGATTTCGTTCTTATGCAAATCAGTCTGCTGTTCATCCAAGTCATTTATTTCTCTTGTATTTTGATATTCCAAATACTTTCATAGAAGAAATAGTTACAGCACTGCTGGCAAATAATAATAATAATAAAGAATAAATCTGTAACCACTCTCGATCAATGAAATCGATAGAAATGTAATATTATACGAGTTGAATGAATGGAGCAGAATTGTTTTAGCAACTGTCTGGAGGCATTCGATATTAAATTAAAAAAATATTGCAAAATAGAGCAGAAATATAAATAATATTTCAAGTCTATTAAACTACAGAACATTTAAAGAACTTGTTTCTTACTCATACAAAACCGTCCGTGGGCGTTGGTTTGAATGGCTTTTATAAAGAGACAATGGAAGTGCATTACACTGCTCTACTCTATGGAAGGTTTTCCAGTGAATTCCCAAAGCAATCTGGAGTGTTACGAAAAAAAAAAAAAAAAAAAAAAAAAAAAACTATCTGCAATACGAATTCAAGCCAACAATAAAAAAAAGTATAAAAAGACGTGTTATTTTCTTTATATAAATCAAACAAATCAGTTCAAGAACAAAAATGAAACAATTTTAAATACAGTGGAATCAAATAGCCATTGACTTCAAAACTACGCACAAAATAGCTTCTTATGAGATTAAAAATCAGGACAAAATATTCTAACAAGTTTTTCATGCCTGGAATAAGGATTTTTCCTAAATGCAGAAGTTACTTGAAGTGTTCTCATGAACAGATGGAGATAAAAACATTTAAATTATTACGAATATTATTAAAACATTAAATTATTATTAATTAAATAATTATACATTAAATTAATAAATTATTAAATAAATAATTATACATTAAATTATTAATAAATTATGAAATAAATAATTATACATTAAATTAAAAAATAAATTTATATACATATTCACGATATCAATTTTCAATTGTATTAAAAAGTAATAAAATTTACAGCGAAAATAAAATCAGAAATTTCATGACTAGAATATCTGAGACTAAACATCTGATTTCTTAATTCTTTTTAAGCAAGATTTTAAAAACTCATTATGAAATGTTTAATATTTCCATAATTTGAAAAGTTACCCATTCTCACCTTCAAAAGATATGCAGACATTTTTATTGTTTTAATATTTCTGCAATATTTCATTTTAATTATTAATATTTATTATTTAAAGGAGCGTTAAACAGCAATACTTATTAAGAAGTGTGCATATGTGGGGCGGGTAGTTTGGTTGAAATAATGATTATTTAAACAACTCGGTCATTACCAATTGCAGACCAACGGTCATTTTCCAAAAATGTGTTTTTCGAACTCATGGATGCTATCAAAGGTCCAGGTGTGTTTTTTGAAATTATAATAATGTCTTTTTTTCAAGAAAATGACAAAAAAAAGTTTGTATCATGATTCTCAATTTTATTTGTTATCTAGAATTAATTTTTTTCTCAAAAATTCAGACAGAAAACGTTTAAACTATAATTCCTTCGGCAATTCGCGAATGCTTATTTTTGTCTTGTACTGAAATTATAATTTGACAAGTCACGGTTAATTTTGTGGTAAACATGAAATATGACAGTTGGCGAAAAAAATAAAGGAGTTGTTTATATCTTCGAATCTTTTAACTTAATGCAATCCATTCTCAGAACCAACAATCACAAGATTTTTTTTTCACCATGCGTTATTGCTTACATCACGCTATAACATGAGGGAAAAACAAAAAAAAAAAAGAAGGCTTTACAATAGGTTCGTTTTATTTAAAAACAACTGCGTAGAAAACGCCTGGCAAACAATAAAACTTATCCTCAAATCAGTCACGATTTTACTCATCCACAGGATTTTCAATGCGAGGGAAAGACGGCTTACAATAAAATTAGCAAGATTTAAAAACACTTAGAATGTCAAGAAAAAGAAAGTTTTTTTTTTTTTTTTTTGATAGACAAGAAAAAAAGTTTTATTTGTTACAAAAATAATATGAAAAGAATCGCCTGAATTCATATTTTCATGAATTTTGAATTGTATTCATGCAATTATGCTAATAACAGTGATAGTCATAAGGTGACCGAATTTTTCAACGTGTTATTTTATTTGTTATATTTTTCTTCCGAAGGCCAGCGAGTGCCCGAGTGAATGTCCATTTGCATGTTTTCATTTTATTCCAGCGGCACATCCAATTATTTTCGGAACAACACATTAGGAAGATGAAGGAAAATCATTTGTTCGAAGTAGGTCAGTATTTCGTGCACAGCAGACGATAAATGGGAAAATGACTGTATAAAAAAGGAAAGAAAAAAAAATGAATTCTAGTCACGTGCTTTCGAACACGTCGTTCAGGAATGGATGGAATTTGACTTAACACAGCAGGTATTAGAGAAAACTCGTCTTCAAGGAAAAAAATAAAGCTTAAAAGCTTTTAGCGAGGGTATTTATTCATTATACATGTAGCTTCTGGAATTGATTTCTTTTTAAATTTTTCATACAAGGAATGATAGAAAGGAGTAGATAGAATGAAGGCCGAAAAATTTGAATTGTTGATGAATTTCCACTTTTCACATTTCCCAAAGATTAGAAAAAGTTTTGATCAGCTCGAAAACGCTTAGAATTCGAGACACGATTCTGATATCAGAATGATCGCTTTCTATCAAATTTCGGGAGGAAAAATATCAATCGTTCATTCATTCGTGTGCATGTAAACATGCGAAGCGCCAGAAAGATGAAATTTTGCATGTGGTTCTAACATCAAAATTGCAATTGTACAAAATTTGAATGAAATTGCTCTGTGGAATGACTGATATGGGCTTGAGCGCGATAATGCAAAAAGTGAAATTAAATTTCACTTAGATAAATGAAATATAATTTATGATCTTGCCCCCAAAGTAGTAAACATTTATTCAAAAAAGTCGCCAAAAATACATATTCAATTTCGGGTTTGGTAGGTGGTTGCTGTTCTGACATGTTGCCATAGGGTAAGTCCGTTCGGTAAATTTCATTAGTCTAGTTGCAAAATAAAGTTCTAAAAATAT
>JAPMOR010099868.1:0-15296 GCA_026543865.1 Argiope aurantia
TTTTTTTTCCGTTTTGGAAGTATTTGTAAGGTAACAGATATTTGAAATTGTGCATTTTGTTGTTCTACAATTGTAGTATTCATCTACTTATGTTGAATGGCTTAAAAAGATTCTTTATTCACTTTTAACGAATGCAAAACATGCTAGTTAATATTTATGAAAGTCAATTTCTCAAATAAGATGCTCAGTAGTTAAAATTGTAACTAAAAATAATTAAAATAAAATCCTTACAATTTATAAAACAGTCATCATTTTCTCTCCACATTTAGGACATTCATACGTTTTTGAAATTAAATTAACATTCATGCACCATTCAATCATCGCTCTCTTACCTCTTGCATTCAATAAAGTTAAAAATTCACTTGTCCATTCGCTTGCCATTTTCTACCGGTACAGCACAACAACTTCTCCAAAGAGATTAGAAACATAAATGTCAGAAACAATCACCTTTTTTACTTCTTTTCCAACGAAATCCAACTATCGCGTATGAATACATATTAATTAACCAATGAGATTCAAAAAAGGCGCTAAAGGCCGTTAATCCTATAAGATTCCAGACAGTTCGCCATATCCGTCTAGGTTGTCACATTGGCGACGTTATCTCCACTCGTTTGGCGAGAATTGAAAAAGGCGCCAAGAGGTGGGCTGTGCTAGGATCCACCCAAAAAGGTTTTACGTCTTTTCCAACGAAATCCAACTATCGCGTATGAATACATATTAATTAACCAATGAGATTCAAAAAAGGCGCTAAAGGCCGTTAATCCTATAAGATTCCAGACAGTTCGCCATATCCGTCTAGGTTGTCACATTGGCAACGTTATCTCCACTCGTTTGGCGAGAATTGAAAAAGGCGCCAAGAGGTGGGCTGTGCTAGGATCCACCCAAAAAATGCAATGTTATATTCATGCAAACATTTTAAAACCTAAGCATGTTTAAAATTATCAGAAATTTCATCAAATGTGAATAATGTAAATTAGAAATGCACTCGCGATTTTGTTTGATTGTTTTTGACGGCAGATCGCTTACCTATTTCTTTTTCTTCGAAGAGTTTTCCTAGCAAATTACTGGAACAGCTATATTTAATAAATGGACACACACTGAATGAATTCTTCAGAATGATCGGAGCATATCACCGACTTCGAAGGCTTGAAAAAATCTTTACCAAAGCTATCAACCCACGTCAGGATTGTTGAAAGGAAAATAAGAAATCATTTTATCATGACAGTCACTCTTGTTTTTCGCATTAAAGCATGCATCCATCAGCACACCAGTATTTCCTCTTTTAACACATAATAAGAGATTTGGTGCGTGGCTTAACAAGCATTGCCAAATTTACTTTAAATTAAAGTATTAAAACATTTCTAATCAATGAAAACTGCCAGCCATGTAGATAACAAAAATAAATTTTAATTACAAATTAAATTAACAAATATAGCTCATGATACATTGGCCTTATATCCATCGACCAGCACGAGGCAGAAGTTCGGAGCAAGCCGGCGAAGGTAGGAAGTGAGTCACTGGTTTTCGTTGGAGAGCAAAGTTCATCTCCATAGGTATGATTGATGCTTATCGCCAGATGGCGAAACAAACAGTCATTTATCGCCTGTTTGGCCGCTGCCCACTCTCCTCGCAGTCTCATTGGAAATGGACATAACGACGTGAGGTCGAACTTGTCGTCCTGTGCGAGTTGTTTGCGTTGCTGGAACGAGGATGGATGTCTCAGCTGGAACTGTCTTGGTACACTTAGTAGTGGAACTTGCTTCTTGCTTGGCTGGTGGTACACTTGTACACTCAGGAGGAATTATAAAAGCAGGTTTCAGACGGTCTATGGAAATGGTATGGGAAGTTCCCTTGATCTCGAGATCAAAAGTTTTCTGTCGCCTGAAAAGAACTTTGTACGGTCCATCATATGGTGCTTGTAGGGGCTTACGCACACCGTCATGTCTCACAAATACATGTGAACACACGTTGAGGTGAGGATGCACAAAGATTGTTCTTTGTTCATGACAGGATGTTGGAACTGGTCTCATCGTTGCAAAATGGCGTTTTAAGTCCTCCACGAGCTGCCTGGGTGATGCGTCTCCAGGTGTTGGATCGAAAAATTCACCCGGTAGTCGCAGAGATTTGCCGTATACCAGCTCAGCAGTCGTCGCTTGTAGATCCTCTTTGAAGACGGACCGGAATCCTAGTAACAAGATGGGCAGTGCTGCAGACCACTGATCCGTGTTGTAGGCTTTCAAAGCTGCTTTTAACAGACGGTGGAACTCTTCGATCAGGCCATTGGCCTGAGGATGATAAGGAGAAGATCTGATCCTTTTAATTCCTAGTAGCTGAGAGAGAGCACGGAATAAATCCCTCTCAAACTGTCTGCCTTGGTCAGTAGTAATTCTTACAGGACAACCAAATCTGGCTATCCAGTGCTTAAAAAAATTTTGTGCTACTGTCTGTGCTGTCATGTCTGGAATTGGTACGGCTTCTGGCCATCTGGTGAACCTATCTATCATTGTTAAACAGTAATAGTTTCCTTGAGAAGGTGGTAGAGGGCCTACAAGGTCCAGGTGTACATGTTCGAACCTCTGTGACCTGTCTACAAATTTTCCTACTGGGGTCTTAGTATGGCGAATTACCTTCGATTTTTGACACGGGATGCAATGCTTAGCCCAATTGTTGCAGTCTTTTCGAATGGAAGGCCAAATAAAACGCGATCGAATTAATTTTGAAGTGCTGCGAATGCTAGGATGAGATAAATTATGTAGTGATGCAAAAATTTGTTGACAAAATGATTCAGGAATATAAGGTCGAGCTGTACCTATTGATACATCACAATAAATGAGTGTTTCGCAACTTGGAAAAGCAATTCTTTTAAATTGTAATGTTTCAGAATTATCGATTAAATTTTTTAATTCAGAATCAATTTGTTGCGCTTGTGCAATTTCGTTATAATCTATGGGATTTGGCATGTTTATATCGTTTATCCTCGAAAGTGCATCTGCTAATATATTCTCAGAGCCCTTTATGTGGTGAATATCGGTGGTAAATTGGGATATAAAATCTAATTGTCTTGCCTGTCTGGGAAAGCATTTGTCCAAGCGTTGCTGGAAAGCGTAAGTTAACGGCTTATGATCCGTAAACAAAGAGAAATTTCTAGCTTCAAGCATATGCCTAAAGTGTTTGATGGCAGCATAAGCTGCTAATAACTCTCTGTCGTAAGCGCTATAGTTTCTTTCTGCTGTGGAGAGTTTCCAAGAAAAGAATGCGAGCGGTTGCAATTCCTCTACTAATTGAGACAATGTCCACCCGATTGCAAAGTCTGAAGCGTCGACTTGTAAAATCAATGTGGCATCTGGTTTTGGATGTGCCAATAAAACAGCCTTTGCGATTGATTTTTTACAATTTCGGAATTCTTCTTCCGCTTTATCTGACCAATCCAATTTTGTTTTATCATTCTTTTTCGCTCCTTTTAAATATGAAGTTAAATGTACCTGATGTTTTGCTATGTTCGGTAAAAATCTATGGAAGAAATTTAAAAAAAACCTAAAAATCTTTGTAGATCCTTAACTGTTTTTGGTTGTGGATACTTGATAATCGATTCAACTTTATGGGGTAAAGGTTTAGTTCCCGAACTAGTAATTAAATGAGCTAAGAAAGGAATTTCTGAGACGCCAAATATGCAAATAACATTTATGGTTAGTCCATATGTGTTTAATTTCTCCAGTACGATTCGTAAATGAGCTTTATGCTCTTGTTTTTTTTACAAAAGTTATTTTATATAACTGGTAAAAATTGTATAGAAATAAGTATTTTAAAAAATAGTTTCAGATTGGGCCTCGCGTCTTCTAAGACCGACCCTGTATCGAAAGTACTAGACAGTATTATTATAAAATATTCTTTAAAATATTTTCAAATATTTAATTAAAATATGTAAAGAAATTGCTCAGAAATAAAATTGATATCACTGAATAATTAATATTTTGAATTTTCAAATGGCGTAAGAATGGGTTCTATGCAACAATTCGCTCCGAAGTTATTGAGACGAAGGGTTAAAATGTCAATAAATTTTTAAAGAAAAAAACCTATTTACAATTTTAAAAACCTTTCTTAGTGAACATCTACTATTCAAATGACGAACCAACTTTCGGTCGAACGGTCTAACCTTCAGAAATCTCGAATATGTTTTTGCATTATAAATGTTCTTACTTAATTCGGAGACAACATCCAGTCTATAAATTTAATCATGTTAAAATTTTTGTAAATAATGCAACATCCTTTTCAGTAAAATTAGACATATCAACCTAATGAAAAATTTAGCCCAATATAAAAAAATATAATTAAAAAAATAAAAAGAATAAATAAAAATCGATATTTAAACTTGAATTTATTTTTACAAACAGCTGCTTTTATTTGAGAAGTTACTTTTAAGAGATTTCTTTCTTTGATGAATACAGTACCACACAAGAAAGGGGGAAATATAAAACTCATGTTATTAAAATTTTTTGGTTAAAAATCTTCATCACTAAGCAGATGAATAAAAATAATAAAAGTTTTGCTATTAGCTGCATTCCAAATAGCTCTTCTCGGTCCTTTTTCATGAATATTAAATCAAAAGAATAACGTTAGAGTAAGATGCTGATACCCGTTCGTAATTTCAGCCTTACTGAAGAATAATATTATTATTAATGTCTTTATCTATACATTAACATGAGTTACAAGACAGTCTGCCGCCCCAAAGCTTAACATCTAGCAAACGTGATGTAGAAGTTAAAAATGTGTACTTTTAGGCAATTTATCAAAATTTACAAGTATAATTTTAATAAATCTTCCTCTCTCACTGTATATGCTATATATTGAAATAAAACTCATTCGACATGGTTGTATAAAAAATGGTTTTGTCCATTCTTGCTATCAAAACATTAACTATATTAAAATGCAACTCAAAAACTGACTAAAATACATCGATAAAAAAGTATTAAATAGGAAATAAATCGTAATAACAATTCCAATATTCTTTATCAAGTATTTGTAATATTTATATGCTACAAGGGAAAAATAGATTCAGTTTAATCACCTTTACTTAAAAAATATCCGTTCAAAATGGATATTCACAGACCAATGCGAATGTCAAATACTTTGTTATATCATTTGTGTAAACAAATAACTGTCAGTTTAATTATTCCTTAATTTGTCTTTTTTTTTAATTCGATAAAAATTTATTCATTTGCCTTTATAAAATGAAGGCATTTGTTTGAAGGAAATTAGATCATGAGTTCACTGAATTTTTCTATCTCCAGGCATGGGTTAAAGTGTAATTATCAAGTTTCGCATGGGAAAAATGTTGATTATCCCATAAAAAAGTACCATTATCCATCAATCAATCTCATTATAAGAATGAAAAATATGCATTCCCTACAGCTTTTCTATCTGTCGTCCACACTCCACCCTATGCATTCCAAAAATGCGCTTCATTCTTGGCGTGTAAATAAATTTTCACCGTTTGGCGAAAAAAGCTTTTCCGTAAGCAACCATACATCGATTCCCCCATTTCCATCACTACCGGAATGAAACCCGTCCTCCAGTGCTGCTTTCCCTCCACTGCTTCTAATGCTACCCCCTTTGAACTTCGACTGGGGGTTCAAGCGTCCTCCTGTTAACGAGTCTCTCTCAACACGTGTGGTAATTGTTAATAGGGAAAAACAACTTTTATGTGGAAGACTCCAATCAGTATATTTCGATCAAGAGTGTGGTAATTCATAAGGCATAATATATATTTCAACTATGCTTTGTATGACTGGTAAGTATAAACATGCTGTTCTTAAATCAAATTTATTTCATGCAATCCAAAAGGAGTGATAATTGTTTTGCATTTGTACTCTTCTATTCTGATCCTTTTAGAAATATGTTTTAAAATTAATCAGTTTTAAGGTTATGTTAATTTTTTTTAATAGTTGATAAAAATTTTCTATCATAGAATATGGAATATTGATCAGAAGTCGTCTGAAATAAAAATATCTGGAAAAAATTTCTTCTAATGATTTGAAATTTACAAATTATTTTTAAAGTTTTCAAAAGTTTTTCAGTGTAATTTTGATATGATATATTTTTATCCAAATTGTATTCGTTCTATTGAAGAATAGATTAAATCTTCGTATATCATTTACTTTTCTCAACGATTTCACTTGTGTTTAAAAGCATCAACTTTGTCACAAATATTTATCATAACATGATTTTATATTTGAAATGGATAATGGCATGACATTTATTGATTATTATTCTGATAGTAAAGTTATATTTCATACCAATATTTCAACCTAACAACAACTGCTTTCATACTTACTATAAATGTTATTATGTTACTATAATGTATTGAGGGAATTTATTTAAAAAATTGACAGGAACATTTAAAATATCTAATTACTAAGTCACAAATAACTTGAGTTGCACAATAGTAATAATTTCAAATGATATTGAATGTGCAAAACAAATGTATCTTGTAATTCCAGGCTTTATAAATAAAAATTTAAAAAAATTGCATTTTAAAATAATGATGAATTGCAACTTTAAAAGCAATGTTTTATATTTTCAAATAATATAGTTATAAATTTCAGATTTTCTCTACAGAAACTCGTATTTTAAAAGAGTTGAGGAATTAGCAGTACAAGCATGTCAAATATACATCTTAAAATAAATAATTTTTGCTGTCTAGTTGTTATGACAGATTTTTGAATAAATATTTCATAATTAAGAAGTTAAAATTAAATTTTCACTAGCACAAAATGATATAAAGCAAACAAATATGTTCAGTGAAGTCTGATTATTAGTTCTGTTAAACTGGAGATTAAGTCTGCAACAAGTGATTAAGATGTCTCTGTATAGGTAGAACACTTATATGTGGTCAAATTATCAGTAAATTTTATGAATGTAAAGGAATATTCTTCTTTGAAATAATAGTCTTCTCATAAATATATGGCTTGGATGCCAATTTGAATCGAGTATGGTTAGGACTATCTAATTTTTTTAAATAATTGCAGTGATATTAACAGGTCTCGCCTTACATTCATGATCATAGAGAAAAAAATTTATTTTTGAAATTTCTCTATTGTGCATATTTCCAGTGATTTCTAGTTCCTTTTTTCTAAAGTAATTCTCATAATTGATTGCAAATAATAATAATTAATACTTAGATTTCCTTTTAGAAATGTTTGTAAAACTAAAAGAATTCATAACTGAATCATCTGTATTTGTTCTTATGTATTGCACATAATCTTAATAATGCTGCAAATTCGTTTTTTTTTTTTCTTCTTCTCTTTATTAGACTCTTCAGAATAAATTTTAGGTAAATGTTAAAAAACCAAAGTTTGTAAGCATTTTTCCTTTATACGAAACACTTGGCTTTCAGTGTCTTTTGATACTGAGTAATAAAACCTTACATATAATTTCATTGGATTCCTCTGAGTTGCTGTTTCTGTTAAATTTATAAAGCTTTTTTTTTTTCCAGTTTTCTTTTAATTATGTAAGCTTTAAAAAAATTGAAGGAAATGTTTCTTTGTAAACTATACATTAAGATATTACAATAAAATAATTTTATCATAAACAGGCTTTGTAAATTGCAATTCCTGTTTAGATCCCTAAAAAAAAATTAGGTACCTAAAAAAAAAAAAAAAAACTGCTTATTTTTTTATATTATTAACTGCTTATTTTTTATGCTTATATTTTAAGAAAAATAGAAATCAAGATTTAAATCATAATTTTTATAGTAGTATATGCTGATTCTTATACTGCTTAAGCAAGATTTTACCATAATTATTCATTCATTTGCATTTAAAAAATCTATATTTAAATCTTTTTTTAGTTGTTGTTTGATTTTTAATTTCTATATATTATTTGATTAAAAAAGTATAAGACTATCTTTCATTAATGCCAATAATTAACAATTTAAACAAAATTATTATAAATTTAAACAAAATTCCTTATAGTGATTTGCAAGCAGTTGCATGTACAAACAAACATAAAACTTTTATTTTTCAAAAGCAGATGTCTAGATTATATATATTTCTCTCTATTTTTTTAATAATGTGTATTTTAGAAACAGATGAGCCAATTATGCCTGTGAAAGGAAAACCAAAGTCTGGCAGATTATGGAAAAGTGAAAAATCAAGGTATTGATAAGGAAAATAATAATAATAATCTAATTATTTTTGAAAAATCTTTAATATTATTATTTTTTTTCAGAGTTGTAATGAAAAAAATATACAATTTTCTCTAATTCATGGTGGATTGGTGGGAAATTGTTGGTAGATAAAAAATATTTTAACATATTTCAAAGTGGCTATATAAGATAAATTTGTTTCTTATAGTGAAAACTGCTAAAATTGAACTTTAATGGAAAAGTGACACAATAAATTATTTCATTTGTATAATAAGTTTTGATTGTATCCGAATTTTTTCCCATTATACATGTTTAAACAGAATTTTGTTTTAGATATCAATTTCGTTATGATAAAACTATATTTTAGCGAAAGCTTCTTGTAATTTCATGGAGAGTTTCAAACTGTTTCTGTAACATGATATATCATTTGCTAATGGCTACATAATACTTTTAATTAAGTCTTTCTTCCTTGTTGGAAGAAAAGAAAAATTAATGAACTATAATTAGTTAATTGTTTTTTTTATAGTTTCTCATATACAGTTATTAAGAAGAGCTTTCAAAATTATGACATTTTAAATATGAGTGATATTATATTAAATTATCATTAATTATATTTTAAAAACTAAGCATTTTCATTAATTCTAATATTTATAATAAATTTTGAAAATGCTATTAATGAGCTTATTGGAATAGAATATTGGAATAGGAGTAGTAGAATAGAATATTTCTTTAACAATTCTAAATATTTGATAATCTTCTTTGCTCTAAAATATATGATAAGTTGCTTGAAAAGTTTTAAAAAGAATTTTATTTATAGCATCCAAAAATAATATTAATTTCATTATGAAAGTTCATCCATATAGACGGGTGGGTTGTTTTTTTTTTGCATGATATTTAGTAACATTTAAAAAAAGAATTAAATATTGTATTTTAAAGACCAGTAGAAAAAAATGCTATGAATGTTAATCAAACATACTTTAGTCAGTGAAAAAAAATACTATAGTGACTGATAATACCAGTCATTTTTTTTATATTATATATTTTTTTATAATATTAATTTCTAATAATATTTTATTTATTTATATTTTTAATTTATAATATTTTTTAACTATTTTAATGCATAATCAATATTTTATACTCTAAAAATTATAAAGGGATTCCAAAAAAGTGGAACGAGTATTTATTTCCTTAAATATTGTAATTAGACATATATTTCGAAATACAAAGTTTCTTCAAATAAGATACCCAAATGTATAATTGTATATGCATACCCAAATGTATATTTTGTCTTCTGTAGAGGATAAAAATGGGAAACTATAAAAATTGTAATTTTATTCAACCAACAAAGAAAAAAGAGTGTTAGTAAGTAAAACTTTTTTGCTGACACTTGTTTGCAAGGGTATAATGTTTCATGCTTTTATTAATAAAAGTTTCTAAAATATTAAAATTCAAATTTATTGATTACTAACTGCTTTCGGCAGCCATCTGGTTTATCTGGAAGCTTCTGCTCAAAAAATTATGTAACTCTTCTTATAATAAAAGCTTTATGCTATTCTTTTTTATTATACATTTACTTTAGTTTCTTTCAGCTCCCCTGAAATTTGAATTAAAGTCTAAATGTGTGAACTTAACATAATGCAAAAACTTTTTTTGCTGACATCAAATGTGTCTTTGTTTAAATATTAGCACAGGAACAGAATCGCTCGACTTTGAAATTTTATGTATACTAAAAAAAATGTATGCAATATCTCAAAAAATTATTCAATAAAAAATGTCTCTGATTCATCATAAAATTCAATTTTTAATTTTACTTTCAAAAATGACACAAATAACAATATTTTATTTCATTTCGGTCAAAAATTATACATCTGAAGAAATGAATTAAAATAATCTCCAGAAATGATATTCAATGAAACATTCTTGCCGCGCCAACTGTTAAAGGAATAAAAGAGTATTAGTGTGCCACCGAGTTCGATCCACTTATAGAGTTTTGAACATCGTTCTTTTAAGGCTATCAATAATTTCATTTTAAGCCAATTGGCGTTGGGGAAACTAATTGGCATACTTGCTTTTAGACAGGCAGTGAAGTAGCCGAAAATCGCACGTTTCCATAAGATGATAGCATTTACATTTTCATAACTCGCTCAGTTTTAATCGCAATAAAGTGGGCATTTCTTTTTATTTAAAATGTTAGGATTTAAAGAATATTTATTGTGTGTATATATATATATATACTGTAGTACACATTAGATTACAATGCTAATGGATTCAATTTTTGGTTGTCGTATTAAAAAAAAAAAAAAAAAAAAAATGTGGTTTCAGCTATAAAGTTTTCGTATTTACCGAAGTCTCTTAAATTTAAATGTTACAGGGGCTGAAAGAAAATTAGAGATATATACTGTACAATGTACTGAATATCGAAGACTTCTGGATTACTCTGAATGATATAACTATCAAAATTTAAAGCGTAAAAACATTTCATTGAAGAAGCTATTAAGAGACCAAGGTACATAAATAGTTAATAAAAATTTTGAGAGAGCATAACTCCAGACGAACCAGCTGGTCTCCAATGGCGACTAGTACTTATAATAAAGCTCAGTGTGTGTGTGGGCGTTCTATAGGCCAGATTAATTTGACCTACAGTTACCGAATTTGGCATATACATACCTTGGAAGCCAGGAATGTGCACCACGGAGTGATTTTTTAAAAATTTTTAATTGAAATTTTAATTAATTGTTTTTAAAATTAAATGTTAGGCGAAATTTCGGCGTTTTTTCGTGATTCCCACAAACGTGAATTTTGCATCGAATTTAAAGTTGAAAAAAATCACCTTTTTAATGATAACGATGTTTTAACTCATAATTTAAATTTCTAGTTTTAATAAATTAGAAAATAATATTTTCACTATATTTTTCAACAATTTGACCTGCACGAGCACGTTAAGCATGCATAGGAAAAAAATAAGTTTTTACCAACGAGTCGCCATCACGCTGTGAAAAGCTGAAATTAAAAAATAAGTTAACTCTTACTTGAAATTAAACCTAGAAAATTGTAATTTTTGGCACGTGCCTATGTGAAATGAAATAAATACAAAATATTATATTTTCTAAAAAATTAATACAAATAGAAGAACCAGCTGGTCACGAAAGGCGGCTGGTGTCTAAAAATATAAAATCCGTTATTCATCAGAGCATTTATTACGTAAAAGCAACAAGCAGAGCAAGTTGCATAAAATGGAATTATTTGCTTGAATTAAATCATGTATGTGCCTAACACTAATTGTATAGAAAGCAGGTATTGAGAGGCGATTTGAGTTGGCATCCTGCGTATAAATAAGTCATATTTGCCATAAGGCTACAGAATTATTGAATTAATAATATTGTAGAGACTTGATCTTGTCCGATCAAATAAAGGGTAGCGTTTATATACAATTTTCTTCATTTACATAAAAACAACTCTTTCTCATTTAGGTTAAATGAATGATGCTATTTACAGCAGGAAATTTAAGCAAAAATAGTTCCTCGAACAATTTCGGAGTAAACACCTTCACAAGAACAGTTAACAGGCTGTTGGCGTCTCAGACTACTACAGGGGGTAGCTCTCGGGTTCCACCGAATTTCCTTCGGCTGGAATTTTTCTCAGAAATCCATTTCACACCAAGCTGCTCTCTTCTTTTCTTCGAGATTTGGCGATTTCTGGAGCACCCGCCTGTCGTAGCCAGGCTATCTCCTTCCTAGCAGCTTGTAGTCTTGGCTGCACGTGTGCCCTGAACTGTGAGGGTATGGATACTGGTCCTCTGTTCCATCTGGTCTCGTAGAGGTGGCATGGGATGTAGAGAGGGTGGGAGCTCTTGGCCAATGGGAATGTCTCGTTTAGGCAGGTGGGCGTGAGCTAGTGCCGAGTGCAAAAAACCAGGGAAGTGTGTAGTACTCGAGGTTGAGGGGTTTTGGGCTGGGTTTCATCTATTGTTCGTTGGTGACCAATGGTATGATAGGCTATTTCAGGTGGGATGGACTGGTGCATGAAAACTTTGAGCAGGCATGGGCTATTGTACTATGGTGATATTTCTGGGTCTTTTAATTTTAATGTTGGGGGAATATTTATTAATATTTTTGATTGCTTCATTTTCATTGAAATCCATTCTGTCATAGAAGTTTACTGATAATTTTTGTATTATTTTAAGGAAGGATTTGTAATTTAATGCTTTGTTAAGATCGGCCGTTCTCATGTACCAGGTTGCTTTACATATGTTTCTTATTACTCTATTGTGTTATTGTTGCAGGATTTTAATATTGTTTTTCGCTGTATAACCCCAGACAGGGCATGCGTACATGAGTACTGGACGCAAATAGGCTGTAAAAATAAGCAATTTCATGTCCCTATTCAATGTGGAGTTTCGAGCTAGTAGGGACTAGAATTTACGGGATAGAGCTCGGAACTTGTCTTTAATGAATAAAAGTGTTTTTTCCATGTGAGTTTCCTGTCGAGAATTAGTCCTAAATATTTAGCATCCTGAGACCACGGAACTAGGTTATTTTTGATTTTAATTTTGGGAAAGTCTGGCTGCTGTCGACCCCTGTGAAATATGACCGCTTCCGTTTTAGTAGCATTTATTTCTATTTTCCATTTCTGGAACCAGTCCTCTAGTTTTTAATGTACCTATTTAATGCAATGTGGATATAGTTTGCATTTTTATTTTTGGCTAGTATCGCTGTGTCGTCTGCAAATAAACATAACATAGTGTTAAACTGTTTAGGCATATCTATAGTGAGAATAGTACCGGACCTAACTTGGAGCCCTGAGGTACTCCTGCATTTATGTTTTTGGTGTCTGAGTATTCGTGTTGTACCCTGACTTTAAAAGATCTGCCAGTGAGGTAGGACTCTAGGATGTTTATCAGATAGCCTGGAATCTGATATTTAATCATCTTATAAATTAGTCCGTCAATCCACACTCGATCGAATGCTTTTTGTATATCAAGGAAGACAGCACCTGTTTTTTGTTTGTTGATGAATCCTTCCGTTATGTGCTCTACTACTCTGACTAGTTGGTGTGTGGTGGAGAGGTTTGGTCTAAAACCAAATTGCTCTGGGCATAGTACGTTGTTTTCCATTAGGTGTGTGTTCAGCCTCTTGAGTATGATACTTTCAGTAATTTTGCTTAGCGTTGAAAGTAGTGATATTGGTCTATAGCTGGTTGGGTTTGTGGGGTCCTTTCCTGGCTTAAAAATAGGAACCACCGTTGCTGGCTTCCACCTCGTTGGGAAGTGACCTACTTCCAAAATCTTTTGAATTAGCAGGTTAAAAATCATGATTATGTTCAGGGGTAAATTCTTAATAATTTTATTGGAGATGTTATCTATTCCAGCTGCTTTATTAACATTTTTTTGATGATATCAATTAATTCAGATGTTAGCGGGAGATCGTTTACGGGACATGTTTGTATCAGTGGCGCCATCTGTGTTTTGTGGTAGTGACTCGACCTCGATTTCAGTTTCCTCGTGTTTTAGATTGTTTAAATTAAATTGTGTCTCCAAGCTACTTGCTAGGCAGTTTGCTTTCTCGAGGTCTGTTTGTGCGATACTAGTCGGACCGTTAAGGGTCGGAATGTTTTGTTTTTTCTTTTTAAAGGGTCTCACAAAGATCCACAGCTCACAATTCTCATTATTAAGTTTGATTAATTTTTCTGTCAGTTCCCAGTTTTTAATTTCATTATCAATTTTATTAATTTACTTGTTCATTCTATTTAGCTCTGATTTCACAGTGGGGGATCTATTTAACTGGTAGAGTTTCCTGATTTTATTTCTTTCTGCGTTTAACTTTTTCAGCTGAGGGTTTATATATGGTTGATTATTTCTGATGGGGAGGGAGTTAACGTTTTTACTATTTACTATGGCATTTTCTAGTTCTTCAGTAAGGTGTTCAATTCCTTTTGGTTTAATTTAGGTTGTTAAGTTGGAAGTGCGAGTTGCTGAGGTGTTTTTTGAATTTTTCCCAATTAATCCTCGTTTTGAGTTGGTTTCTGGCAGTGTGTATTTAAAGGAAAAAGTCAGGGCTATCGGGTTGTGGTCAGAGCTCATTTCTGCTAGGGACTGTATATTATATGGGAATAGGAAGTCTTTGACTAAAGTTAGGTCTATTGTTGATGCAGAATTTGAACCATATCGGGTGGGCTCGTTGGGTGTCAGGACTTCAAGCCCTGCACTATCTATAAAATTTCTGAGCGTGATGCCTTTAGAATTATTATAGCTGCACCTCCATGAGATATGGTGTGCGTTAAAATCACCACATATGATTGGGTTTGGACTAATTTGGAGTAAATTTTCTATGTCGAAAATGAAAAGTCTATGGTCTGTATTGGGGGGGGGGACGTAAATTGAGATTAGTGCTATTGGGTCACTATTTCTAGGTGTAATTGCAACTAGTGTTGCTTCGACATAGTTTAGTGTTAAAGGGGTAACTTGATAGTGGGGTATGGTAATTTTGACTATGATCGCAGTTCCTCCGCTGACTTTATGGGTGTCCTGGGATTCCCTGTATTGATAAAAAATGGAGTAGTTTGCAATATAAATTTTTTGTCTGGGCCTCAGGTGGGTTTCTTGTAATAATATAAGATCGGGGCTATGCTTATTTATAAACAGTTTCAGCTCGTTTATTTTGCCTTTAATCCCGTTTGTGTTCCAGTACACTATGTTAAGAGAGTCGTAGGTGAACGTTAAGTATTACTTTTTGCCACTGCTTGCAGCATTGTCCTGAAAATTATTTGTATTTTGTACTCTAGTTTAACTGCTTTTTTAAGCTCCTGTGCCATTTGGATAATTTCAGGGATTTGTTTAATTAGCTCCTTGATTTCGCGATAGATATCCATTATAGCAGCGAAGCTACTAGTTATTTCATCTTTGTTTACATTTGCAGCTATGTTTACGTTAGGATCAGCGGTTACAGTTACTTTTTGTGGTGCCATCTGCTGGCCTCTATTGTCGTTAAAGAGTTGTGAGAAACTTTTGTTTGGTTGGATAAAGGATTGTTGATGCCTGGGTGGGTAGTTTATTCTGTTGTCTGCAGATTTAATTTTGCTTACTATTTTGGGGAAGGCCTCGCAATACTTGTAGGATGCTATGTGCCCTGACTGTTTGCAGTTAATGCAAGTCGGC
>JAPMOR010099868.1:15306-54345 GCA_026543865.1 Argiope aurantia
CTGATAATCTACTAACTTTTTCGACTGAGAAGCCTTTTTCTACCAGATGCTCTTTTATTGTTCTAAGTGTAGTCCCTTAATCACCACTTTTACAGGTCTTTCAGCTCTCGACTGGATGATGTGAAATTCAAAACCGTTTTGCTTGCAGTATTCCTGAATTTTAACGTGCCCATCTTTACTCTCAGCGAATACTCTGATGAGTAATTTGTTCAGTGGGTTGTTTTCATTATCAAGTTTGTTAAGAAAATCTTTGATGTTGGGGATGGCTCGCATTATTATTTCTAGGTGCTTGACAAGTTTGAAAGTATCTGTAATATCCTGGATATTGGTGATGGTATTTTCTTGAGGTGGATTTATTTTCTGTGCTGGTTTGGTGTGGTTTTCTTCTTGCGTCGGGTCAGTCTGGGTTGTTGGTTTTTTAAATAGTGAAGCAAATGATTTTCCTTTTATTATAGAATTATTTTTTATTTTCGGGAATTTAGGACATCCTCTGAAGGAAGCTGTGTGTGGGCCGCCACAATTTGCACATTTTATTTGGTGTTTTTCTTTTATTTTTTCCGGGCAAGTCCTGGAGTTATGGTTTTCGACACATAGAACACATTTTGTTTGCATCTTACAGTTGGAGCTGGTATGAGCAAAGGATTGGCATTTATAGCATTGCCCTATTGTCCTTCTAATGAATTTTTCAATTTTTATTCTCATGTATAAAATGGTCTTTTCTTCATAGATTTTGGCTATAATTGCTGATTTAAGTAGGTGGACATGATAGATAGGGAGAAGGGCTTTTGTTTTAAATCTTCTGAATTGGTTGACTTTAGAGACATTGTAACCTTTATGTTTTAATTCCTCTTCAATTTCCTCACAGGTGGTGTCAATGGGCAGGCCTTTGATTACAACTTTGATTGGCTTTTCAGATTGGGTAGAAATGATGAAGTATTCTAAATTTTGTTCGTTAAGGTAGTTAATTAGCTTATTTTGATCTTCTAGAGTTTCACAATAAATGTGAAAATTCTCCCCTTTAGGTTTGGCTGTGATATTTATTTTATGGGTATTAATTCTTTGGAAAATTACTTTGTAGTTGTCCGTCTTTTTTAAAACTATGGGGGGGGGGATTTTCTGTAAATCATCAGCTTTTTCTTTTAACTCTTCTAGGGTCTTTCCCAATTCTTCGTATTTATTTTTGAGTGGATACCTGGGGGTGGGTCAGCTGCGATTTTTTTTTATTGAAACTTGGTCGCTTGACAAGGTGCGTTTTTTATTTTTCCTATTGCGTTGGGTTTTGAAACCTTCTTCTTCAGAATTTTCTTTTTCATCTGCTTTTTGGATTTTTTTCCTCATTGACCATGTCAGAGTTGTTATTAGTTAAGTTAGTGGGGGTCTCGTTAAGGGGAGGTTGGTTAGTCGCTACATTATCATTATCATACAAGTTGTTTTGGCACTTGCCCACTTCGTCAAGTTGATCAAAGATGGCTTTTGCTTCTGCGGTTCTTTCCATTAGCTCTCTTGCTCTCACACTCATTTGGGGGGAGTCATTATCAAAACCATCTAGATGAGGAATAGCTAGTAGAAGGTATTTGCAAATGTGGGGATTGAGACAGTCACGTTTTAGAAGATTTTCTACATCATCGAGTGATTCACATAACACCTTGACATCAGATGCAGGCCATTCCATGTCTAATCCTGAAAAGGACGAGTTTGACCTATTTCGAGGCAAAGTTCGGAGCGTTAGACGACACGTCTACTCAGTTCAGAATCCCAAACACCAATCGATTAGCAAAAATGCCATGACAAGTGAATTCTCTTCTTCTCTTCCGAAAAATTTCACCTTTTATTTTTCTCTCAGACTCCACCTCTCATGTCCACATTGGTACACTTGGGCTCCCTGATACCCAATCACCGTTCAGAACAAACCTGAATGGTCTCTGGATGACCGTGGGAAAGTTCATTGATGGCCCACCCTCCACAATGGGAAAAATGAAGATTGACATCTGGAGAGTTTGACACATTTCCTTTTGAAGACACGATTTATTTCCCTGGGAAACGCACGCGTGGTTGCTAACTTGGACTCACATTAATTGGCCAGATACCCGTACTGGCCGTAAAAGGAGGGTTCCCCATCTGGCAATCTGGAGACACTTAACACTGTGGGAGTTCCGTTGATAATACAACTGGCCGGAAATGCCAATTATCGAGTGTTAGAAAAGGAATGTCACAGTGGTCAACAGGATTTCAGGGCGATTTAGCTAAGTCTCTACAATATAGATATTTTAAAAGTTCGCAAAAACTTTTTTCTTGCAATTATCTTTCTAGAAATTAAAACGATTCACGTTTATGTCATTTCTTAATGGCACATGATGAAGATTGTACTTTTCTAGGATTAATTTGGTATAAGAGTTAATTTAAACTCCTAATTTGAACTTTTGTTGGCATGATGACAACACGTTGATAAAAACTAATTTTTCTCGTACACACGTTACATGCTAGTGCAAGTCAAATTTCATTTTTATTTTACATGAAATAAATTGTTAGAAAATGTGCTTAAAATAATTTTTAAAAATTGATTAAAATTGAAATTTAATTTAGATGTTAAAAATGATAATATTGGAAAGATAATTATTTTGAATTTCAAGATGATGTAAAAATACCGCGTGCGGCATAAATTCGTTCAAACTTCATAAAATAATAATAAAAAAAGTAATGCTCGAAAAAAATTTCGGCTTGCGGGAATATGTTCGCAGAGCCTTTGAATTTCTTTATTTCCATTAAAAAATGTATTTAAAAATGACCGATAGATGGCGTTCACACGGTCATACCGAGGCGGTTTATGCAAATCAGGAAAACAGAGAACAGTAACATTATAGTACATTTTATTTTAAAGCAAAAGATGCTCAACATGACCGCCAACACAAGGTATTAAGCACGTGAGGCGCGTAACTACGCCTATTACAGCTGCGTGTAACATGTCGGCATCAATGCCACTAACGGCCAATTGAATGGCATCTTTCAGTTCCATCAAAGTGACAGGAGAGTCCCAGTAGACACGAGACTTCAGGTATCCCCACAACCAAAAGTCCGCTAAAGAAAGATCTGGCGATCGTGAGGGCCACTCATTCTTACATCCTCTGCTTATCACTCTGTCCTCAGTGAATGTGTCTAAGAGGAACGTCTTAACGAAACTAGCAACGTGGGGAGAGGCACCATCCTGCATGAAGGTGACGGAAGATAATGCAATTCTTTGCGGCAAAGCAGGCATAACATGATCTCGTAAAAGCCTAAAATAGCGTTCTGCAGTCACGGAACAGGTTTTCCAACCGGATACAGGACAACGCTCTTCAAAAAAGAAAGGGCCTAGAATGAAGGACGCAGTGAAACCGCACCAAACAGTCACATGTGGAGAATGTAGTGGTTTGTTCGTGTACGCACAAGGGTTTGATGCTGCCCAGATGCGACTGTTTTGTGTATTGACGTCACCATGCAATGAAAAGTGGGCTTCATCTGTCCACATGATGTTCAGTAACCATTGTGGGTCACGTTCCATTTGTGCGAGCACCCATGTTTCATAGGCTTGTTTTTTCTCGCAATCTGCTGGCAACAACTGATGAAATGCCTCTATCTTGTACGCATGCAGCTTCAAAATTTCGTGCAGAATGCGTCGGATCCACCTTTCCGGAATTCCTGTTATTTTACCTGTTTCACGTGCACAGGAACTCCCTGTTGAAGTCTCGGCTGCCACATTTATCATTACGCTTTGGACAACAGGAACGCGGTCAGCGCTGACGGATGGTCTGCCACTTCGTGGACGATCCTCTAATCTTCCCGTTTCCTCAAAACGGCGAATTAAATTCAATATCCCATTCAATGAAATTGTGTTTTTCTTCGCCTTAATTCATTTCATCGTCCGTTACTGTCGCAATGCTTTAGTCGCGGATTTACCGTTCTGATAGAACAGTTTAACCGCTAATGCTCGATCGGGTAGCAATAGCATGCAACTGGCGTCGAATGACAGATCCATTTCCAGTCTTGCGTTTTATAGCTATATTGATTTGCATAAACAGTCTCGGTATGACGTGTGAACGCCATCTAACACATTTTTTTAGTGGAAATAACAAAATCCAAAGGCTCTCTGAACATATTCCCGCAAACCGCAATTTTTTTCGAGCATTACTTTTTTTATTATGATTTTTTTGAAGTTTGCACGAATTTATGCCGCGCCCGGTAATTCTTATACTGTAAAATTTTCGGATATAATCGCGGAAAAATGTTAAACTTTTGCTTGATTTTTAATTCATTAAAATTTCAAAAACTCTCTCGTGAGTTGCACATTCCCACGTTCCAAAGTATGTATGTGTCGAATTCGGTATCCTAGGTCATAAGGTAGATTGCCAGCACCACTTTCTGACACAAACATGCGTTCATCTTTGTTATATAAAAAAAATCCTCTTATCAGTATTTGAGTTTGAACAAGATTTTCGACGTAATCTTCAAGGATTATATATATGTGTGTGTTATTAAAATGTGTTATGTGTGTGTATATAAAAATTATTAAAAGGGTACAATCTGAAAATAATAGTGCACTTATTAATTAAAATTTTAAAAAGTTGTCTGTCTAATACATTAGTTAAAGTGTTTAAAAACTGGTCCAAAATGAATACTTTCGACACCTATACAAAGTGGCATTCTTGTAATAATATGTGCGCATATGCGATCCAGTTCATGATTCCTGACTTTTAGATGATAGTCTCTTGTATGATAAATGAATTTGTACAGTTCGAAAAGTGATAATTTCGAGGATTATTTGTATCTCGATTGAAGATTGTTTCCTCTGTCGAAATTGCATTTCTAAGGGAAAAAAAAAAAAAAAATTATGTTTACCTATGAAATAAGTGTAAATTTCTAGATATTAGTCGTATAGTTGTATACTGTATGGATGCCTTTCATTTCGTTGAAATATTATCTGCCCTGTCATTTCTGGATTGATTGAAAAGGAAGGCAACATTTCAATTTCTGCGTTATGTGTATAACGCCTTATCCCCCCGTTCCTCTACAGGAATGGAAGGATACTATAATTTGTAATTTCAAAAATATTTTACAAACACATTGTCTAGAAGGAAAACTGGAACTAGGAATACGACGTTTGTATTCTTCTACAACTAGACCAGCATTACGGTTATATACAGCATAAATCGTCAGCATATCCAAAAATATTTTTATTTCTAAACTGGGCCATTGTCTTAGAAAGCATACAAGTGAGAGCAAATAATTTTATTTTCTTGCTTGGCATTCCAGTATTCCACACTAAGATATCTTAAATTTCTCTTCTTTATTTAGTTGGAGTTGCAATCGGCCGATGAAAGTGAACATTATGTGTGATTTGCAAATTTCTTTCAAATCATGATGAATGGATGATGTGGCAATTTTTTATACTGAATAAATTAGCATTTTTGAAATAAATGTTTACTTCTAAATTTGTGATTAACCCTTTTAAATCCTTTAACATAAGTATATCTTTGGAAATTTTGTAGATAGAAATGTGTCTTTGTGTGTCTCTTGCACACTTTATGCACGCGCACACAAAAAAAATCTTTATGTGCGCATAAATGAATGTAAAGTGAAATATTTTACCAATTATCAATTTTTTATGAAGTGTTTATTTAATTTTTAAAATTTTTTACTATGGGCGCCCACTGAAGCCAAAGTGTTTTCGTACAATTCCCTCATTGTTTAAAGAAACTTTGTATATGCATAGGTGCAACATTTAGGGAACTTGTTCCCCTTTTTTGGAATACCATGTACGTACACTGGTGTGCAAAACTTAAGCAACATTATAAGTCATGAAATGGTAGAAAAGGGGTTGTTGCGATCAGTAGAAAGGTGATGCGTATGGAAAATATTATAGGCGATGTAAGTGTTGGCGCACGCAGCTCAAGACTACAAAGAAAGAAAAAATGGAATCGCAGTTAAAGACATCCGCTTCTATTACGAATGAGTTCTTTCGTGAAATATAGCTAGAAGAAATCACCTGAACAACTTCATAGGTTGAAGAAAGATTGGAAAGCTGGAGGAGGGGCGTAGTTTGATCTGTGTAGCTAAAGAGTTCGAATCAACACAAGTATCGTTTCGCGCGCTTGGAAAGCCTTTTAGACTATAGGCACAGCTGTTAGAAAGGTTGGTGGTGGCCGCCCCAGGAAAACAACTGCAGTGGATGAACGATATATCGTCCTGCAGGCGAAAAGAGCGCGAAACTAGTCAGCAAGTGCCATTGCTCAGCAACTGTGTACAGCAATAGGGCGGCAAGTGTCGCGGTTTACTGTGGCCAGACGCCTTCACAAAGGTGTTCCATTCGTCTGTCGTTCTGAACGCTGCATCCCTTTGGAAGTTGGCCGTTGGCGTCACAGTTTAAAGTGGTGTATGGAGCACAAAAACTAGAATCTCATCAATGGAGTCGTGTCCATTTTGCGGATGAGAGTCGTTTCAGTGCCACAAGGGATTCTAAAAGCCAGTTTATTAGGGGAGAGGTCGGAACACGGTTTCATCCCAGTAACATCACGGAAAGAGATCGTTACGGTGGTCCTGGAGTTGTCTGCATTATGCTGAACGGGCGTTTCCACGTTTTTCACAGAGGTTCTGTAACCGGAGATCTGTATTATAAGGAGATGACCCTTCCCCATGTGCGTCTGTTCCGAGCAGCTATTGGACCAGACTATGTTTTTATGGACGATAATGCGCGGCCACAACGGACTGCTGATATTCAGCAGCTATTGGAAAGTGAAGATATCACTCGAATGGATTGGCTAGCATTCTCTCCTGATTTAAATCCCATAGAACATGTGGGGGATGCTTTGGGGAGACGCCTTGCGGCTCAATTACATCCTCCGGGGAATACCCAACAACTAAAACAGATGCTGATTGAGGAATGTGCACTCTTACCTCAATAACTGATGGACAATCTGGTGCTGTGTATGGAAAGACGGAGCGAAGCAACCATTGCAATAAGGGGAGGGCATATCCCATTCTAAGGAACATCTGCTTGTTGTTCTTCCTCTTGAACAGACTATCATATGCAACAATACTATAAGTTCAATGAAGCCTTTTTGTTTGTTTGTTTGATACCATACTATATGTATCGTGCTCGATTTTGCACACCTATACTTTCGTCATCGTCTAAAGTACAAAATGCTTTCTATCATTTCTGAATTTCATGTCTCTCAGATGATTTCTCGTGGAGTTATGGCAAAAAACATCTGTTGCTTTTGCACGCTAGTGTATTAAAATATAAAATGTTATTCATATTTCATAATTTTTATAAAAATTTTTTAGGTTTCGCAGTATGTGCCAAGTGAAACCATTGAAATCAAAATGGGAAAAGCGGCTCCAACAGCGACAAGAAAGAAGAGACATTTTGGCTCATCAGGCAGAATTGAAAGAAATAAGAGATCAGGAAAAAGAGGTGAATAAGTGTTTTTCCTTCCTTTAAATTTTCAAAATCTTCTTTTTTAAATTTTCAAAATCTTCTTTTTCTAAGAGGTACCCGTAATTTTGGATACTATATATATATATACCGGGTGCGGCATAAATTAGTGCAAACTTCAAAAAATCATAATAAAAAAAAAGTAATGCTCGAAAAAAAAATTACGGTTTGCAGGAATATGTTCAGAGAGCGTTTGGATTTTATTTCCATTAAAAATATGTATTTAAAAAATGACCGATAGATGGCGTTCACACGTCATACCGAGACTGTTTATGCAAATCAGTATAGCTATAAAACACAAAGCTGGAAATGGATCTACCATTCGAACCAGGAAAAGACCTAACTGATCCCTGCAGTTATAGACCCATATCCCTACTCCCCTCGGTCAGCAAAATTGCTGAACAGATAATTCTCAATAGATTAAATAATTACCTAGAAGAACATAATATACTAACACCTGAACAATTTGGTTTTCGCCGTAACCTATCTACAACCTACCAATTAATTCGAACAGTAGAACTCATTGAGGAAGGCTTTGAAAATAAATAAAAAACTGCAGCGGATTTCCTAGACATTCAGAAAGCTTTTGACAGAGTTTGGCAAGATGGCCTTATTTACAAGCTAATTAATTACAACATACCCCCACACCTAATCAAAATTATAATTTCTTACCTTAGTTACAGATCCTTCAAAATCAAAATAAACAATGAATTTTCTGAAGTAAAACCTATTCTTGCAGGTTTATCTCAAGGATCTAAACTAGGGCCAATTTTATTTTCCTTGTTTATTAATGATATCCCCAAGAAATTTAATACTATGTTGTGCATGCACGCTGATGACACTGCAATACTAGCTAGAAACAAAAATCAAAATTTCATTACCATAGCTTTAAACCGACATACTAAATCTCTTGAGGACTGGTTCGTCGAATGGAAAATTGAAATAAATGCTAGTAAAACTGAAGCTATAGTTTTTAATAAAAATAACTGTAAAAAGAATTTCTCCCCAGTTAAAATTAAAAATCAAACTGTCCCGTGGTCTAAGGAATGCAAATATTTAGGCGCTATTCTAGACAGTAAATTAACTTGGAAACCTCACTTTATTTACAGAGCTAAAAAGTTTCGAGACCTAACTCATAAGTTTTATCCCTTAATTTCTCGAAACTTCAAAATGAATAGACAAAATAAAATGCTTATTTACTCTGCCTACTTGCAGAGTAAATAAGCATTTATGCCTGCCCTGTATGGGGATATGCTGCCAAGACTAATCTTAGACTTATAGAACGCCAGCAAAATAACTCAATTAGAAATTTCTGCAATATGAAATACTACATGCCCAATACAAATATGTACTTATGCCTAGACTACCCCCCTCTTAAAAAATTCATTAAAAAACTAGCCACTAACTTCTTTAAAAACATGGATAAGAATGAAAATGAAGCAATAGCTAAAATCCCTAAATATAAAGCATCTACAAACTCTAGAAGACCCCGTAATATACTACTTTAATTTATCTCAGCCCTCTAGTTTTTCTTCCTAACTCTTATTATTTCAAACTCAAACTAAACAGTATCTGAATAGCCAATTCTAGCTCACAAGCAGTAAAAACTTACTAAGCTCAACGACAGCGTACCGCGCACCCTCACCCTAATATCAGACAATCACAATGAGTCCTGACACTCGCCATCTCCAAATCTTGTCGATAACAGGCACGGCAAAGTATAGACAGCAAAGCACTGTGAAGTCTCTCCTTACCGGGGATAAGCCCCTACAGGGGCTAGCCGCCCCGTCAACCCGACCATCTGGATCTGATATTCGACGCCAGTAGCATGTTATCGCTACCGGATCGAGCATTAGCGGTTAAACTGTTTTATAAGAACGGTGAATCCGCGACTAAAGCATTGCGACAGTTACGGACGGTAAAAGGAATTAAGGCGAAGAAAAACCCAATTTCATTGAATGGGATATTGAATTTAATTCGCCGTTTTGAGGAAACGGGAAGATTAGAGGATCGTCCACGAAGTGGCAGACCATCCGTCAGCGCTGACCGCGTCCCTGTTGTCCAAAGGGTCATGATAAATGTGGCAGCCGAGACTTCAACGGGGCGTTCCAGTGCATGTGAAGCAGTTAAAATAACAGGTATTCCGGAAAGGTCGATCCAACGCATTCTGCCAGCAGATTGCGAGAAAAGACAAGCCTATGAAACATGGGTGCTCGCACAAATGGAACGTGACCCACAATGGTTACTGAACATCATGTGGACAGATGAAGCCCACTTTTCATTGCATGGTGACGTCAATGCACAAAACAGTCGCATCTGGGCAGCATCAAACCCTTGTGCGCACACGACCAAACCACTACGTTTTCCACATGTGACTGTTTGGTGCGGTTTCACTGCGTTCTTCATTCTAGGCCCTTTCTTTTTTGAAGAACGTTGAACTGTATCCGGTTGGAAAACCTGTTCCGTCACTGCAGAACGCTATTTTAGGCTTTTGCGAGACCACGTTATGCCTGCTTTGCAGCAAAGAAGTGCATTATCTTCCGTCACCTTCATGCAGGATTGTGCCTCTCCCAATGTTGCTAGTTCCGTTAAGACGTTCCTCTTAGACAAATTCACTGAGGACAGAGGGATAAGCAGAGGATGTAAGAATGAGTGGCCCTCACGATCGCCAGATCTTTCTCCAGCGGACTTTTGGTTGTAGGGATACCTGAAGTCTCGTGTCTACCGGGACTCTCCTGTCACTTTGATGGAACTGAAAGATGCCATTCAATTGGCCGTTAGTGGCATCGATGCCGACATGTTACACGCAGCTGTAATAGGCGTAGTTACGCGCCTCACGTGCTTAATACCTTTTGATGGCGGTCATGTTGAGCATCTTTTGCCTTAAAATAAAATTAATAGCTTCTTCATAATATTTTAAAACTTGAAATTTTGATAGTCATATAATTCACTCATAATATTATAAAGGCCTTCAGACATAACGTAATATGTATCTCTCTAATTTTCTATTAGTTTCCGTAGAATTTGTGCTTTAAATTAAAGTAGAAAGGATTAATCTGCAATTAAAGCAATAATATTTTTTACTGAAACAAAGCATTTTTTTAAATAATATAATTACTGAAAACAGAGTCGATGAGCGTTTAAACCTTATGGGTACTAAAGAATGTCTTTCTTAATTTATGTAATATCTCAAGAATTTGTCAACAAAATTTCCTCAGATTCTTCATGAGCGGATCGATTAATTAACAATGTTTAATTTTAAATGCATCAAACACCAAGAAAATAAACAGAATCGTTTAAAATAATCGGTCGAAAACAGGTTGAAAAAAACTACTTAAAAAACGATGTACTTAAAACTGTAAGCATATACAAAAATATATAACATAAATACAGTTTAATTACAAAAGCATACAACTAACTTAAAAAAATAATTTAAATCAAGTCCGCATCCGTTGATAATAGCTGTCAACAATTAGAACACAATGCGCATGCGTGAATTTTCAACGCCAGTTTATAACTCAAATGCGTGAATTTTTATACGCCAATTGGGGTAACAAACGCTATGCAGATTAGAGATTTTTAATTTCCTTATTCTGTTTTATTTTTATTCAAAAGTACTTCAGAATGAATCTGAAATTTCGAATAATTCACAATGTTTAATTTTAAATGCATCAAACATTAAGAAAATAAACAGAATCGTTTCAAATAATCGGCCGAAAAATTTTAAGCCTAGTCTCATTAGCGTGGGGAAAGAAAAAAAAAGCCTTACTCATTTGGCGGTGGGGAAAATGAAAAGATTTTTTTGACAGAAAAGTTAGTTTTTAATTAATAATTAAAATTCTAATTAAAAATTCAGAAAAGGGGCCCTAGGTGCACATTCCCGCCATCCAAGGTGTACATGTACCAAATTTGGTAACTTTGGAAGGTTAAACAGTTTGGCCTGTAGAGTGCCAACACACACACACATTGAGCTTTATATAAGTATAGATATAGTGTTCATAGAAAGTATAATTGTTCAGTATTGAAATTTTCTATTTATTACAGAGTGTGCTTTATAATTTACATAATATATATCATAGGAATTTTCTATAAAATTTCTCTGATTAAACAAAACAAAAAAAAAAGTGAATATATTACAATAGCAAGTAATTTTTGAGCCATAAAAATAATACTTTTTTGTATCTGTAGTAGCACTATTTAAAAATTTATATACCTCAAAAACTTTTCCTCATTCTTACTTGTGAAGTTAAATAATAATTATAAGTACAATAAAACCTCAAAAATTTTCTTCAAGATATATTTCAAACAAACTTATGCAACATGGAAAAATGAATGTTATCTTAATACTTTCATGATCAACAACGAATGAAGTGTTTTAAAGCAGCAAAGAAAATAATTTGCATTTCATTATAATAAGGAAATATATTCTCATAAAATAAATTGTTTTTAATACTTAATTAAAAAAGCAAAAAAAAAAAAAATGTAACTAGAATGATATTGTTGAAAAGATAAGATCTTGAAGTATAAAATAACATAAAATTAATTTTTATATATTATTTTTTGATGAAAATTTTGATTCCTTCTTATTAATTAAAATTTTTGAAGATTGTACCAAGGTACACCTTGAAGTGATTTTGAACTTTTAAACTGTATATATATGTGCAGAATTTGGTAACTCTAGTCTTAATGATTTATCCTGTAGAGCACTAATATACATACAAACTACTTTATTATTAGAAAAAATTTATTCTAGAGTTCTAAACTATTGATTTTTACTAATGTTTTTTTTTTTCCCTGTCCATTTGTCTTGGGTTTCATTTGAAGTACTTTTTGTACCATTCAAAGATATTTTTTCAAACTAAAGTATGTTCATATTTATTTATCATCATTATTATTTCAATCATTGCAAGAATGAAAAAAATTCATTAAAAAAAAGTAAGTGCACATTGTCTGAAGCTTTTTTTATGTGTTTAGTGCAATTAGAAATCTTTAAATAGATTTATATATTTATTTGACATTTTTTTTACTGTAATGCATTGATTACTTTTTTTGGTATAATGCATTATCTTTATTATAATTGTTTTATTCAAATATTTTTGGAAAATGGGATGATATACTCAATGTATCTATGGCTGCAAATAATTTTATTTTGAAGTTATCATGAATGGAAATTATTGAAGTTCTTAAACATAAATTTGTTTTAACTTTTCAGTGGGCGTGGCCTAATTTTTTGCTCATGCAAGTGCATATTGTACTTTATACAACATTTTTCTTTCATAGCAGTATTCATTTACAAATCATGAAATTTGTAATGTAATTTTATTTGAATTGAATTCGGTACAAGCTGCGGTTTAAATTCAAACTATAACTGTAATACTTTTTATGCTTTTCTTGAGTTCCAACATTAGAGAAATTCAAACAAATAAAATAAAAGACACAGTATTAGTAGAACTGTTGCCAGAAACAAATTAAATTTCTACAATTATTTTTTATTAGCGTAATCAATTTCTGAATAAATTCATAACAGCAAGGTATTTCATAATAATATGAAAGGTTAGAAAGGCAACTATGTACATGAAGAGTTGAAATTAAATTTTTATATTATTTCCAAATACTAAAATTATACTGATATCAAAGAAAGTAATGAGGAATAATGTTGTAAAAAAAAAAAAAGATAATCTATATTTACTGAAAGGATATAAGAAAATTTAACAGCAGACTTTCTTGTTAGTTTCTATTTATTATCATCACTGTCCTTGCATTTGAAACACTGAACTTTTATGAGAGAATGATGCTTGCAAATATGTCTATTGCATGTGTTGCATCTTGTAATGTTGTGTAATTTATACTTGCAATGCTTGGATTTTGTCTCATGCAAATGTTTATTAAAAAAAACAAGGTGTTCTGGAAATATTCAGGATTTTACTTGCAAAAACTTGGTTTGTTTTGTTATTAATAGGTTTGACTAATGTATATAAAATTTGAACATTTATTCCAGCAATGTATTTGAGGTGTTAAAGGATTGGACAAGACACTCTTCTTATAACTCATATAAAAGAGTGCAAAATACACATTTTGTCTATTGTATTGATGCCACATTTTTTGTAGAGTTATAATTAATAAATTTGCTCATTTAAAAAACATAGGAAATAAGAGATTAATTTTTTTAAGGGGGGAAAAAAAGAAAGAAAAATGTTGATGAAATATTTATTATTATTTAGTCAATATGGTGAATTCATCCCCCCCATAATGACAAATGGTTTTCTGTGAGGGGAGTATCCATATAGTAATTGTTTCTTAATTAATTTCTGTATGACTTTCATTTGAAGAAATCAATTTTTACACAATCCTGGGAAGTGTTTGAAACTGCATAGGGATCACCTGGCTATGATCCACCGGAAATTTCAAAATGATATCTATTTGCATCATACAGAACATAGATTTTTATTCTGTATCTTTGAAGTTTATTTGGAATGTATTAGATTGATAATGGAATATGAAAGAAATGCAATATTTCATCAATTATAGAGAAATCACTCCACTTTAGTAGGCATTGCAATTTCTCAAAAAGATTCAAAATTTATTTTAATGTCATATCTTATCTACTTTATAACTTTCATTTCTTATTTTTCTGTTATTAAAACAATGGCTTCCTGTTAGGTGTAAAAATCTTTTATTATTCATGTTTTTTTATTTTTTTTAATTTTTATACCATCAATTGAAAATTTTTTTGACTTAGGCATGATCTCCTTTCTTTTTATTTCTGATTCAATAATCTAAAATATGCCTTTATTCTCTTGAGTAGTTGTGGTTTGCTTTCAATTGATTTGTATGTTCAAACATTTCAAAATTTCATCAATTTAATTTAATTTCCTATATTTCCGTTTTTTGATTCCAGAAAAAAAAATTCTTCTGCCTTTTTTTATTTTTTATCACATAGCATATTTTATTTAATGTCATTTAGTAATTTTATCTTTACTATTATAAAAGACCTCATTTGAATCTGTTGTTCTGGATTGTGGTTGGGTAAAAATTGTTCAGAGTCACTGCTGATAATATGTCTATATTTTGTTCTCTCAGATCTCCATCATTTTCTGAAAATCCTACTTGGTTTTCATTTTCTTCATCAGATTATTCTTGGAGAATGCATGATATACTTTAATATTTGATTAGCTTTGTGACATCATTCCTAAAACTTCTTCCAACATTTTTTGATTAGGTAGATGAAGCAATTTGCTGTAATGTACATTCAATATATGATAATCAAAATAAAATTTGTAATTAAAAAATAATAATATATATGTGTGTGTGTGTGCATCTTAAATAAATTTATTTTGGGGAAAAAAACAAGCTAATATGAAATCAATAGAGGTATTTAAATTTCACCTTAAAAATTAGGCAAACCTATTTCATCCTAAGGTAGGGATAGCAGGAAAAAATAATTGACCTTTAGTCAGTTTTAACTTAGTTTATCAGAACTTTATATGAAATATTGCATAATAAAATTTGCACAGATGCATTGATACTAAAAATATACTTCATTAGGAGAAACTAAACAACAACAACAACAACAACAACAAAAAAGAATGACATTTCTAATTAAGGGGTGTGATGGTTCTGAGCATGTCCAATTCAATTTTTAAATGAAGTTAGTTAGAAAATATTATAATAATTTGATTTGATGTTACCATATAAGACAACCATAAATAAATAATACCTATAAAATTTAGAAAAAAAAATATTAACTTTCAAAATGTATTTATTGATTGAGTTACTTTAAAATTACTTACATTCTAAAAAAGCAGCAATAAATTTTTACTCTCCTTTGACAGTTTGGTTTACACTTTCAAGTTAAGTTCATAAACTTTTTCGTATTGAGAAGTAAATTAAAATCAATTTACATATAAAAATCTTCTTCTTGGATCCTTAAACTTTATATTCACTTTTTTGATATCATTAATAAAAATTGCATTACTACTTATAATACTGTTTAAAGTGACTCAAAATTTTGATTACTCTCATCTCAGTTGACACATTTTCTTCCTGTTTTGTTTTATGGTACTTTTTAACACATCTATTTATTACTTTCTGTTAATATAAAGGAACATTATGTATTTTTAAAGCATTAACTTTTGAAGTAATCAGTGATATCTGGGTTAATATACAATTGAATTATTTTTATTTTATGGCATGGAATTATGAAGATGTTTCAAAATTATTAATAATTACAAATGCATCTTGCAATAAATCTGTCTGTTTTTACACAGTTGAGAAAGCAGAGACGAAGGCAAAAAATTGAGCAGAAAAAGAAAAATGAATTGAAAAGTGAAGTGGTGCAAGTTGTAAGTTCTTTTTATGATATGTTTTTTCCCCTCTCCTGTTCTATTAGTATTTTCCTCTTTTGTTGCATATTTTGTTTTAAAAATTATTCTTATGTTAAAGAATATTTTAAATCTTAACATGAATTATTTTTAAAGCTTTATCCAACTTATACTATAATTTTTCCTTAGAAAAATTCATCTCTTTTTTTTAATGCAAAGAAAAGTCCCATCACACATAAAAACTAGTTCTTTAATCACAAATTATTAATGTTGCAAGATATTATTAAACATTAAATCATATTAGATATGGAATTTTTCTAACTGATTGATATAGTCATAGTTCAAAATTATTTTTTATTAGGATGACAAATAAATCACAATTGTTGAAATTTCTTTTCTGTTAACTATATATTTAAAAAAATTAAAATGGTAAAAATGTAAGATATTTATAATTTGTATGCTAAAATTTATTATTGATTTTTCTCAATCTCATCAAAATATTTTAAAATCATGGAAAAAAAAAAAAAAAAAAAGAAAATGTTTTAAAGGAGTCCTTAAATAAATATAAATAGTTTCCAATAAAAATATTTTTATAAAACATATATAACTCATCTGTGAACATTATTCAAGGTCAAGATTGTTTGTTTTGTAACAAATAAAATGATATAATTATGTTTGTGTAGAAGTATTATATAAAGTCTAAGTATTGTGTATATTTATATATATATATATATAATAATTGGTTGATAAATAATACTTTGACAATGTGTATATTCTGAAATTCTATCATATTTAAACCTGTTCTTGATGATATAATTAATTTATTTGACAAGCGGGACCATTTATTTTCACATATTTGAACATTAAAATTCAACACAAACAAGAATGCAGATACATGCACAATTACCAGAACACATAACTGGAAGAACACTAAAAGAAAAGTGTTTGAAAGTCGATAATTAAGAATTCCTACTTGGAACAATAATTTTTTGTTGATATTTTCAATTTCAATAAACCAAGATTTGACACTTTGATGGTGCTATGAAAGTAGCATATTATCATATTAAAACTGCAAAATAGTAAATGTTCAGCACTTTCCTGCGACTAGGTCTATCCTATTATCCTTCCATGCATTTTATATAGACCTGGGAGGTTATATACTCACTGAAAATTATATTAAATCAGTGGAATTTTAATTTTATAACCCAGCAATAAGCTGGCTTCTATAATTTTTTTTAATCATTATTGATAAGCATTAAATAGTAACTTATTTCTAATTGATCTCTAACCTTTGATAAGTGGAATTTTTGTTTACTATTTGATATACAAATGTGGTAGTGTGCAAACAGAAGATAATGTCTGTCATTCCATATATCATGTACCTTCAAAAAAGTTCATTCTTTCATTTATAATTGCAGCCATTTTATTAAAAAATATTTAAAATAGTTTATGCAGGAGATTAAAATAATTTTCATTCATTTTGATATGCTTAAAATTTTTATAAAGAAATAGCAAAAAAATCTTGAATTCTATCTAGAGTAGTTTTACTCGTTATCCTTTGTAGAATGCATAAACAAAATGTGCAGTTTTTAATAATTTAGCTTTCATACTGTACATCAAATATAGATTTTACAGTAAAATTTGCTGATAAATTGTAGTTTTTTTTATTAATTAGTAGTACTACTTGCAATGTTTCTGTCTTGAGTTATATCTTACAATGTAATGAATTGGTGGTCTAATGCATCAACTTATCTGCATGATGTGTTTTATTCTGTTTTTACTTCATTATTTTAAAAATTTATATTATACTTCCTATTTAAAATTCATAATCACTTCCAAATATCCTTTCTTGCATATGTACATTGTATTAAATACTTTATAAATAATTATAATTTCTTATTCCCATCCTTTTATAGATAAGAAATACTGCTAAAATCAAGCGCATGTCAAAGAAGAAATTAAGAAATATTCAAAAGAGGGATACAAACCCTATGCATGTAAATTCACAAAAATAAATGCCTTTTATGTATTTGTCTTTTTAGAATTAAATAATTTTTGTTATATTGGTGGTGTGTGAATGTTAATTTAAATTTTGAGTATCATTTTTATATTTAATTTCTAATAAAATTTTAAAGATCAACTTATAGTAAACTTTAAATGCAGACTTTATTATTTTTTTACTTCAGTTCAGTTTTTATATTTATTGCCATTCTTATGCATAAAATATTTCATTAAATCACGAATGTAAATCTCAAAAAAGAATTTCAAGTATGGATGATCTTTTTTTGAAAAAACTGCTATTTATTTTGCTGGTCTGTTTAAAATTTGATAGAAATCTGGAAATTTTTTGTAAGGACCACTTACAAAATCTCATTCATCTGTTCCAAGCATTTTGAATTACCCTATTCACACATAAACATAGAAGTTTAACAAAAATTGTTTTGAATATAATATTGTCTCTTTGTATACTTCTCGCATAGGAAAGTAAAAAGGAAGTTGAAACCAGATAATATGGCTTCAACATTCATGTGCCATTCTGTGTGTTCTGAATTTCGGAATCTGAAATATTCAGATTATCTGGTATAATTAATTGTTCCATAAAAACATCTTATAGCACAATCACACAATTCATTTACAGATTAAATATATGTACACTTTGTAAATTACAAAATAACACTTGGAAGCATTTATGGCTTAAATGATATATTTACATTTTTTTCTACAATATGAAAGCAATTCAAAAACCATATCTCTGCATTCATAAACAAAATGGACTTATATTAATGGACAAAAGTATATCAGAACAAGGATAATAATCAGGAAAAGTATCAATCTTAAAATTTACAACTAGTTAGAATCACAATTGTAATAACGAAATTATATAAACAATTCACAAACTCAGTTTATGAGGCATCTTAATGATATTTCTGTTAATATTAAGATTGAGTTTAAACACAAGAAAACCGAAAAAGGAAATCTACGATCTCAAATTTCAAGTTATCATGTGAGAACATTCTTATTTTTAAGTCATTATTTGTGTTAATTAATTTAAGTCATTAACCAGTTTAAATCGGTTTGAAACAATCACGAGACTTCTCTATCGGTCTCTCTCTTTCTTTCTCTCTCTCTATATATATAATTAATATAATAATAATTTTTTTAAACTTTCATTTTCAATTTTTCTGGCTGGCAAATAAAGTCTTGGAGCTCGACCGATTTCAAAATGAGGGAAAAAAAAAAAAAAACTCATCGTTTTTCTAAATATCGACGCATGCGTAATCTGATAGTCTCGTGATTGTTTCAAACCTGTCTAAGCTGGTTAATGACTTAAATTAATTAATTAATTTTAAGACAATCATAAGAATTCAGAGAATGAATAATTTAGAAATCAAGTTGTAACTTTAGTCGGTGATAAATCGCCAAATATGACAACTTTTTGCATTATTTTCTAATAACCCTAAAAGCAAAAAATTGATGGCTCAAAAGTGATAAATCGCCAATTTGTTGCCTACGCATTTTGACTTCACCTCAAACAATATCATGTTTTCACATGAAATAAAATAAAAAATATATATATATAAAAAAAAATTGAAACCTGCTATCTCAAATTTCAAGCTGTGAGAACATTTTTTTCGATGAATTGCTTAGAGCTAGAAAGCGATATTTGAAACTCAGAATCGAAATGGAGACGTTTTGCGTTGAACGTTGACGGTTGTGCTTCAGAATCCAAATGGACGTGTTCTGTGTTTAAAGTTGAGTGTTGCGATTGAAAATCTGCAACACACTGCATACATTTACGCTTTATTCGTTCCCTTTGTAAAGCTATTTTACCTTCATGTTTATTTCGATCAGTTTCTAATTTTAAATTTTCATCATTCGTTTTTGTTGATTGACGGTTTTGTTGCGGCCTCTGTTTCCTCTTTCGTTCCCCTTTTTTTTTTCTTTGCAAGGCTTCATCGGATGAAAGATTAGGACGCCCCATTTATGATTTATTCATTATCTACTCGATTTCGAGCTGCAATCCCCCCTCCGCCTAACCAAAACAACATCATGTGCTTTTTCCGTTCTCGTTTCCGTTTCTCGGCTCCTAATAACGTTAGCGACGTAAATGTGGCGTCGTTTGATAGAGGACATCGGGTAGAGTGTATCGACGCCAGTCGTAAAGAGAGTTTTTGCAAAAACAAAATCGGAAACCTCGCTCGAAAATTCAAATTTTTACAACTTTGAGAGCCCGTATCTCGCGAATCACTCGAGTAGAAACATGAGACTCGTATCGTTACGTGCATTTTGGCGAATACTATCCAATGATACGAGCAAATGCAATGTAACTTGAATTTGTAAATTTCGAGACCCGATCTCCGATCCTATTGAGACCCGAGTTTCGGTAAAAATGTCATTCGACTCTATTCACCGAGACGAGTGTTTGGACGGGTCGCACTCGTCTCTACGTTGCGTAGAAGCCGCGATTTAACAACTTTCTGTCTGACCGGAAGTTGACATCATCGACATCCCGAGAGCCAAAGGAACTCTGTGGTATCGATCCGACATTGATTTGACCAATATTTAGCAAATGGATCTGTAATTTTTGGATTCTTAGAAGACCGCCGGTGGTACTTCTAACTGGAAACCTTATGTCTCTAACGTATGTAATTTACGAGATATAACGAAAATCATCTGCGCATGCGCAATAGATGACTCCATTGGGGTGGTCTTCTATAGCCCCGTAGGATTACTATGGCAAAAACCCCATGTCTCTAACAGCTGGTCAACCTTTTAAAAACGCATCTGCTTTCAAAGAAGCATACATAATAATAATGCAGTACTGGTAAAAGCAGATGAAGATGAAAATTGCCATTTATGCTTTTTTATTCATTACCTACGCGATTTCGAGCTTCAATTATTCATTGCCTACCCGAACTTCAAAACTCCCTGACCAAAACAATATCATGTTCTCACATGATTAAAAAAAATAAAAAAAACTGATTTCTTGCAAAAACGGTAATGCACACAAGAGTGCTGAGTTCGTTTGTGGAATTTAGGTTTTTTGGCCAAACGAACTGTATTATCAATCTACAGAACAAAAATTGTTGATAAAGGCGAGATGTTTTAGCAAAAGTAGATCTTGGGTAGCCTCACTAGCAGCAACGGATGAAATTCGGTGCACAGATTCGGTATTGGTAATGCGGATCACAATCAAATTTGGAACCGAATCCGTGAAGGGGTTGACTCTCTGGCACGTATTTAATCGCGATAATTCAAAAACTTAACAATTTAGGTTAATGAAATTTGATTCGCCTGATGATTCCAAAATGCATTAAACGTAGACGCACACTTTACTTAGAAGGAAAAATATTGGAAGTCTATATAAATTTATATAAATTATATATATGAATTACCTACCAGGTGAATTGAATCCATTTTGACAAAAGAACAAGGGTGATAGAAGAGCTCATAGGATCGTAAAACACTACAGCAGCCTTGACCTATCTCCAGCCGTTTGCAAGTTATGCCAATACAATAATTTTGCTCAAAATCATAAAAAATTCCAAATTAAAAAAAAAATGAACACATCTTCAAGCAAACACATATCCTGAAAGAACACTCAAAATCCTTTAAGATGACACCAGTTTCATAAAAATTACACGCAATTAAAGCAGAGTAATAAGCTCCGAAACATTGGCGAAATTTAAAATCGAAGTACTGCCAAAATTTATAAATTCTGAATTCCAAAAATACTTTGGAAGCTACACAGCAACATTTGAAAAGAGATTCTCTGCTAAATAGATAAAATCGTACGCAAATTAGGTTTTTTTAAACATAATTCGTCCCTTAAGCGTAGGATAATAAATCAAAGAAGTTTCTTAATTATGAATTTCTTTTCATTGGTCCTTACTAGAACATAGCTAGGTATATCGCAATCCATTTTTATTGCATTTGTGTTTTCAAGTCACACAGGTATCGACTTTTTGACAGATCTGAAGGGATGGAGACTCGGGGTTCCAGGTGCAATGGATAATAATAGCTATTCCTTATTGCAGTTCCCAACTTTTCTTTCTAGATATATTTTATATATTTCTTAAAAATTGAATTAGGTTTTCAAACTTAGGTCGGTGTTCCCAAAATCGATTAATCCTTGGTACATTCGTGCGCTTTTTCTGATTAGAAATAAATTGTATTCTCGATTATGTAGGTAGTTTCTCTACTTCAAAAGGGAAAATGTGATTACTCTTGGTGAAATTCAATTTCCTTTTCAAGCAGGATCTGTGGGTACTATCCTGGTAGTAGTTATGGTCCTGGTAACTAGGGTCATATTTTTTTTCCGTCTCTATGTTTCTGAGAATGGAAACTCAAATGCTTTTCTAAATAATGCTTGGACAATAGCGCACTTCCAGTTGACTGCATGAACAACAAATTCGATTTTGTTGTTCTTGTTGTTGACAAATAAAGAGATAGGCGGCAGGTATTAATAATATTTAATTGCCAGATTATGTCATACAGCTGAGGCATGTAGGAAAAGGGGTTTGGGCCTCCTGCAAGGCGAAACGCATCGTCACCCAAGGTTGATTGTGACTTAAGCAGCAGATCAGCAGGGGTTGGTCTTGGCGTGAACTGGTTAGCATGCATGTCAACATGAGTGGAGGAATGAAGTCGAGAGACAATTAGGCGGAAGCAGGAATATCGAATCATCCAAAGTTACTTGAGAATAGTAAGGCTAGACTCGCACAGAGTGAGTTCATTGATGATGTCAGCTAGGGAGCATGGATTTTCCTCTCCATGTTACGTTAAGAGACAAATGGATCGTTTCGAAGCCTTTTTTAGCTTTAACCCCCCCCCTTTTTTTTTAAAAAAGTCAGATTGCTTTGTTGAAACGTTAAAAATGTAGAATATTCAATTGAAAATTTTAATCAAACTCAGTGGTATAGTTTTCTGATATGGTCCATAATGCAAGAAATGATGAAATAATTACCTCTATGGTCCTTAAACTTTAAAAATAAAAACCATTTATTAAACATTCAGCGATTATTAAGGAACAGAATGATGATGAATAATTTTATTTTTGATTAATAAAATACACATTCGATTAAATAATAGTGTTTCATTATTTCACCTATCTAAAAGCGATAGATATTTATTTGGCATATTTTTGAATGCCTTCTTAAAATTAATTTATAATTTTGAAGGAGCCTAAAAACTTATTTTTTACAAGTATATTTGTGTGTGCGTGTGTGACATACATAAGTAATGTGTTTTCATGCACACATACACACACACACACACACACACACACACACACACACACACACACACACACACACACACACATATATATATATATATATAAAATTTCAAAACTTCCTCCCAATGTATCAACTATTTGCAATATATATAAATGATTGCAAATATAGTTAATTTATATATTTTGAAAAAAACTTACATACCTTTGATTAAAACAAAAATGCAATCATATTTTAGAAAGCTGGCACAGTGTGACGCAATCATTTCCTTTTCTCCCTTTTGATGCCATTTATGAATTTTCTATGTTTTGAATATTCGTATTCCCAAACAGATTTTAATTATTAATTTTATAGCTTGAACATTTTGATGAGATTCTTCTTCTTACTACACTCTGAAATTTCTGTTTCGATGTTCATTAATCTATTCAAAATTTCTTAATCGCATTTTTGAAAGTTGCGAGATGTCAGTCGTTCACTCGTTTCAGATGATGATACACTCTCATTTGATGGCGCATTTAACGCTGTCTTGAAAGTTCAGGAATGGAATTGGGGGCTGGATTGGCGGCTTGTACGGTTGGACCCATCAGGAGGCTAGGACTTTCTATGGACTATGAAGATATATTTATCGGATTTAAGCCTTCTTGAAGGAATGTATTGTTGATGAAACGTTAAAGCAGAGCATCAAAACTCTCGATAAAAAACAAATTGCTTTACTACAGGGCACTTCTTAGGCCTTTGATAAGCTATGCCACTCTCGTGTGTGTATGGGGTGGGCAGCAACCAAGAGTCACAAAGGGAAATTGGAAACATTGCAAAACAAAATTGCACCTGAAATCAACAGTAAAATATTATGAATTATTAAGAACCAAAATATTTTAAAATATCTCGTACTAACTATCATTAAAAACTAGTGAACAAATCTTTTTAAAAACTAGCTCAAATGCTTAATTTGGCTAAAATACAGTAATTCTTCTTAACATGCATATTGCAAAAGGGTGTCGGCAATAGTTTTCTGTGTTTTATAAAATTTGTTTTAGCCTAAACCAGATTTTACTTAAAGAAAAATCGAAACGGAATGTGCATAATATATTCAAAAAACTTGAAATTCATTTCCGAGACAGTAACAATTGAGCGAATAAAATAACGATTCTTTTCCGAACTATTCAGTGATACTCATAATTACAAATCATGATTGTATCTTAATCAAAAAACAAAGAAAGTTGGCAAAAAGGCGACATCTTATTCGCTTGCTACCTTGTCGGGCTATTCTACTGAACGTATTGCGATTTATCAGCTGAATGAACGGCATTTGAATCATACATCTTAAATCTGCAGATTTCACACAGCCGATATTCGTCTTATTGAGTTCTTAATCAATTGACAAATTATCTGCAAAATACGATATTTTATTGTCTTGTTACAATTTTTCCAAACGTAATCGTTTTGACGACTTAAACAATTATTTGTTAAACAGTTCCGATTGTTTGCAATATATAGCTTTAAGATGGTTTTTAAATTATCATAGTTCTTCACAGGCATTCTGAAGCGGTGAAGACGGCGATGCGATAAGTATTGCTATTGGCGAGGATCGAACTCGCAACCTTCTGGTTCGTAGCCGAGTAACATGACCACAAGACAAGAGAAATTTCTCATGTCTCGTAGCTGTTATCTGGCTTATAAAGCGTCACCACAGAAGTTACCGACAGGGAGCAATTGCCCCTTGCTCAGTCAAATAATGCCATCTCTACTCCTGGCATCTACGGACATATCCTCATCGGAGGCATTATGAGGATATGTCCGTAGGATTATCTGTTTTATACATCTGGATATTTTAAGGCTATTTCTTGGAGAATCATGCTGTAGTTTTGAGGAAATTTTAAGCTGGCCGTAATTGGGGCAGATTTGGCTGTTGCTTCTTCTTCTTCAAAGCGAAGAACTTCAAAAGAGTTTTCTGCTTCGAACATTTCGGATTCAGGGAAAAAAAATCTGTCGATGAATCACCAGTTTATTCGTGTTACAAGACTGATTCATGATGGATTTGGAAAGTCCGAAATCTCAGGCTCACTTTTTCTAGATGTAAACAAGGCCTTTGATAATATTTGGCATGAAGGGCTTTTATGCAAGTGCATGCGACGTGGATTTTCCGCTCAATTTAACTGCAGTTGTTTTTCAGGCAGAAGGGAAGTGAACTAACGTCAAGATGCCATAGATAACATTATGTAAGAAGTTAATAAAATTTTCAGGGAGATTTTAAAGCATTTTATTATTAATATTATCAATACTGGGACCTTTTTTAATATTTAAATTTGGTAAAGTCAATAATTTCAGAGGAGACGAGGGGAGGAGAAGTCTTAAAGGCCTTGGATTGTATTGTTTACAATTTGTTCTGTCTCATGGTGATTAAGATTATTAAGCTGAAACTGTTTCTCAAGGCTGCCTGTCAGGTAGTTTGCTTCTTCTGTATCAGTACTGGCAATACTAGAAGGGTGATTAAGGGCCGGCATTTTTTGCTTTTTGTTTTTGGAGGGTTTAACAAGTTTCCAGATCGATAAGATTTCAGTTCTTCAGTATCGATAAGAGTTTAATTCATTTAGGAGTTGATTAATGAAACTCTTTCAATTTTTTCACGGAGTTTTTCAATTTCCTTATTGAGATGATTCATAAGTCTCTTGAAAACTGCGCCTAATGTCTTGGGAATTGTTTTTGGCAATATTCCTATTTCCAATTAAATTTCTAATATTTGGGTTTGTATAATTTTGATTAGTACTAATGGAAATGGATGCCTGAAGTCTTTTAAGGCTAAATTATTTGTAATTCAAAAAATGAAACATATTTTTCAGGCTATTCAGGGTTATCCAAGTCGACATTTTTTTTAGTGTTTCCATTTGACTAGGGATTTGTTTGAAATGGGTTTAGTTAATTTTAATATTATTTGAATTAGCTTGCAGGGTATATTTAAGAGAGGAATTTAGATGGACAGAATTTTGAATTTGAGCTTAGTTCTCGGATTAAGTGAATTTCGTAGGGGTAGAGGAACCTCTCGTGCTCCACTGACGGTTTTATTAAGCTAAAATTTGTTGGCAATGGAAAACGAAGTGGTCAGAACCACCAACTTAACTACAGGGAGCCCATAATTTCGAAGCGATGAAGATAGACCGGAAATGGACTACCTCCACTAAGAATGAAAATGAAACGTTTCTTGGGGATTAAAAACTTTTGGTCCACCTTGTCTATGTAACCCCTCGCCTTGATACCGGAGGGAGAATCGTAATTATTTCAGTAGTTTTTCCATTCCACCAGGATCCATAATTTAATTTTTCTTTTTAAGAAGGAGTAAGGGGCGGGTATTGAGGTGGACAACCCTGTTGTTGGGGCGTCGTTTGCTTTTAAGAAAGCCAATTCGATACACTCAATATCTACATGAGCTTTTACCCAAGCAAGGTCGAATCGCTTTTTTGGCTGTACTTATGTTATTTTAGTTTTATAAAAGAACCAGATCTAAAGTTACTACACTTTAGGGCAGAAATTGATGATAAGCTGTCATTAAATATATTAGCATTGGTGTTTTCCCTGCCAGCTTAGGATATAGATTTAATACTATATATTACTATTATACCACCCAGATTTAAATAGAAATTTTCAACAAGAATGGTTCTCTTTTATGGTTTTAGAATTAAAAATATTACAATAATTTAATGTAGGAATTTTTTAAGAATAATAAAAGAAAAAGTTGATAGGATAGTTTTAATTTCTGTGTTACCTGTCGACTTATTTTCACATTCTTTATGAAAATTTTAAAAGCCAGAAAGCATTTGCGAATTATTATAATTTTTTCATGTGTATAAAAAAGATGCATAAACTCACAGACTGAAGGCATGAAAATCTCGAAAGATGCGAAATTTTAAAAATAAAACCCATTTGATCTTTCATCATGATATATGTTTAGAGGAATCTGTTTATTTCTAGAAATGCTCCGAATTTGGAATGGAAATCTGAAGGATGCTATTTTTATAGAACAGAGGGAAAAAAAATTAACACAGTGTGCAGAAGTTCTTCTAAGTTATTGGAAATAAATTTAAAGTTTAATTATACGGTTTCTAGTGCTAATTAAAACCATTTGCTTGGTTACGTAAAAATCTGCTCACTTAGCTTTTCTTTGCAGTATTTAAATAAGTTAACTTCTTTCTCTCTACTTTATTATAAAAACTTTCTTCTGTACACGAGTTTTTTTTTCTTTTTGTAAAGAAACTTGACTAACAGCTAAGTTCAGTGAAAGGTATTTAATCACAAAAATATCTTGATTCAGATTTTAAAGAATTAGCGTATAAAATACAGACGTAACATACTATTAGTTGCATTATTCATATCAGAAACTGTTTCAAGAATTTTAATAGTTCACTATTATGATGCTTACATAAACGAAACTTACAATTTGAAAAAAAAAATGGGTATATATTATCTTTATTAAAAATTTGCATTTCCTGGATTTCATATGCATTAAGAATTCGGAAAAGGTTTCATCAAAAGCATTTTTAAACTAGAAAGATTAAACATTTTTTAAAGAATTATCTATAGTTTCCAATTTTCCAGCATCATTTCTTATTTTTTTTAATGTATTTAATACTAGAAAAATATATCTTCCACTTTTGTGTACAATATTAGACAATACAAAATCTTTATAACAATGTTCAGAAATACTAAAATTAAACCATTGAAACAACTGCATAAGATAATTTTTTTTCTATACTTACTTGGAAGCATCTACAAGCTGGACTTAATTTGATGCTATCTCTTAGGATTGCAGTATCTTAGACTGATCCTAAGCATGCATGGACTGGGAAATGGGTCATTATCAATATCAACAAAAGACCCTGAAGTTTACTTGAGAAAATATTCTGAATTTTTAAAAAAGATTCCATGAAGGAATAAATAACGTCAGCATTTACTTTTCTATCCTCAGGCTGGAAAAGAATACTACAATTTCCATAATGACTTCTTCTTCTTGCGTACAGCCGACCACCCAGCCACCACTGAACGTTGCAGTATCGACAAGTTCACATAATGACCAGTGGGCATTGTAACTGCTTCAATAGAAGCGAGTTAAAACATCATTATTACAATTCGAACATTTTTTTTTAAAATTTGATTTCGTCGGTGATACTGATTTTTGTCTAATCCTTTGAACCTTCTATTATTTTCGTTGTTTAAGTACGTTCGTCCTTCGTATGTTTAGGGATTGTGACAAAGTATATTCTTATGGTAGTTAATTCACCTGAAAGCTTAACTGTTGCGCATGCATTAGATCAAAACAGCAATTAATAAATTTCAATTATTGAAAAATGCATAAATTTAAGTATGAAGTAATTGAATTTATGAAAATGTTTGAAATTTTTAACAATAAATATAATTGTATTTTGCATTGTATATTATTTATTTATTAATTATGCATTATTTATTAAATGTATAAAAAAATAAAAATAAGGTTTGGCTTGCTATTCTTAAAGTATTCTCTCTTGTTCATTCATTTTAGGCAAAGCCTTCTTAGTCGAATTTTTGTGTCAATTGAGTTCTTCTCGTGATTCTGTCCGCTTTCACCGAGTCGATTTTTACTGCCTTTCATTACTGTTTCCCAGTGTTTTTGTTGCATCAATTATTTCATTATAGAAGGATGATTGGTCTTTAAATAGACCTAACAAATCTCTGCAAGACATAAATTATCATTTAAATATAATTTATCATTATTCTATTAGCATAAATTATCATTTAAAAAAATTCAGATGAAAAATAATATTGTTCCCTGTTAGGATATTACACACCACCAAATGGTATTATAAATCATGGTGCTATTCTTATGTATATCAGACACTTTATATACCAATTTAATACATAATACTTAATGTGTTTCAAATATTTAGTTTCTTAGCTTCAAGATTCATTATTAGATTCTGTATTTTTAAAATCTAATAATCGCAGATGTAAGATGCTCATCACACCACTGTAAATAAATAAAATAAATATAAATGGAGGGTGATTTAACAGTTTAAGTTCCCTTCAGGAACTATAATTATGATCTCCAACTGTTTTGAAGTCAGAAACCAATAGAAACTCAGTAACCAAAAGAATGCAATTCCTGCCAGAACTGAAATATTCCGGGGGGGGGGGTCATTTGGTAGGGGAATAATTGTCCCCTTGCCGGCTTGTCCTCTCATCGGATCGGATAAAATTAAGAGTACGGCGATAAAAAGTTTCACCTCATCGGAAGGAAGGAAGAAAAAATTCATATAATTTAAACACTATCTTAAAGTTATTGCATTGTAAAGAGTTGAAATAAGCGAATTCTTTCGAATTTGTTGACTCATTTAACAACACTGAAGTCCGAAAGAGGTTGGATATAATTTTCACGAAATGTTTTGATCATTTATCTAATGCATTTCGTAGGAAAATTTAGAGTATCGATATTAGTCAAGACTGAAGCATTAGAATAACTCATTTGCTGCGTCATCCTAACTTTTCTATACGTTTTCCTTGTTTCAAACGTTACTGAAATATCAAGAAAAGAAATGATACTTTATTTATTCATTGTTACTTCTTTATGACTGTTCTTTGTTTGATTAATGGTTAAAGCCAATCTAATAACAACATATTCAGCCATTATCACCACTCTTCTGCAATACAGGCTTTCTAAGAAGAGTTGCTTCATTGTAGTTAAATTATATGGAGTTCAAAATAAATGAAGGGAGTTAGTAAAATACGTGAATTTAAATTAAATCTACTTAAATGTAAATTATACGTTTTATGTTATTTGATTCATTAACTGCAATGATCTCACTATTCAAACATTGCCGACTTAATTTGACGATAAAAAGTAAATATATATGACATGGAAGCTCATAATCCACAGTTGAAGAATTAATTCAAGAACGTAGAAAGCTTATTGAATAAGCTCATAACAGAATGACTCAGATATCAATGTTATAAGTATGAAATCGAAATATAATTTTTTTTCACTTTTTCTAATTACTTCACAGTAAAAACTTCATTATTCCAGTATTTTTAATAGAATATAGGTAAGCGCCTCTTTTTAAAAGAATAATCAATATAAAAATTGTTGACAAAACATTTTTATATGCGTGAAATCACAATGAAAAAGACCTATATTTAAAACTGAGCAAAAAATATTTATTTTTGAGAACATTCAAGCTTGCAATAATTCTAAGAAAAAAATCCTTGAAAATGAAACCCTGCATCTAAAAATTGAAGACGGGCAAGTTTAAATTCAAGAACAAATTTCTTATTTCTTAATAAATTTCTTTTAGAATAATATGTTTATAAATTCTCATTTCCCAGTTAAAAAGTTTTATTTGATCCTTTAAAGGAAATTTTATGTAAAATATCAGATAAAAACAAAAATATAAAAATATAAGTATTTTTCTGTAAAGAAATACATTGAAATTTTTTATCAATGATCCTTTAAAAGATAGCTAGTGTGTCAGTTTGACAAGGAGTCAAGACTTCCATGGAAGGTTATTGTTTTCCCATTTCTGCACATCCTTGCGCAGTGCTTAAAAGTCCGAATGCTCATTTAATCACTCTATTTTGATCTGAAGGGAGAAAACATGACAAAGCAGAGGTTCCAAATTTGAAGATAAATTGCAGTTGACAACATTCAGTTATTTCCGAGACCATTACCTTCCTGGTAAAAGACCGGGAAGGACCTGCGCGTTGAATCAACGTTTCTGCCGTCGTCCGGTCTGCAGTTTAATTTTGTCCTTCAGATTCTTACGAGAAAAAGAAGAGCCGCGAATCGGAGAAAGAGATGAAAGCAACTCCGCTTGCAGTCTCGCAATTTGTTGTACATATGATTATCTTCAGGAAATGAAGGTGTATTCTTGCTTTTCTTGTTAAATGTATGTAGATTTTTAAAGGAATCTCTTACACTTGCTCTTCTAAATTTAAACTAATACAAAATATGTATCTGAAATACTGGATTACGTTTCGGATTATTACATTTAAAGCAAAATAAAATATCCCTCTTTAATTTTTTTTGTTCATTGTTAACGTCATGCATGAAAAAAGCGCACCATGGCGTCATCTGTAAAAAAAGAAAAAAAAAAAAAATTGGAAAACGAAGTCGGTCTAAAGCTGAACACACGATAGAAGTGGGAGCATGAAACGAGAAATGAAAAGACTTAACGCTGAAGAAGACTGTTTTTATCCAAAATAACTTCATTTAATACGAAACAGTGGTTTTAAAAATCGCCGAAGAAATGAACGGTAAAAATAATTACAGCACAGCTAATGAAGAAAAGAATCGTTTGAAATATCCAATAAAGGAAAGTTTAAGCCTACCTCGGAGAAGACAGTGTCAAAGAATAGCAAGGTCACCTAGATAGAAGTAAAGCTTAAAAAAATGAGCAACTTCAGGTCAAACCGGATAAAATAACGGATGAATAAAATTGCAATTTCCGAAATGGCAGTCAATATAGTCATAAGTAATCCCTTCGCCAATGTGTTGAAACCGAACGAAACCAAAGGTAATGTTAGATTAGTTCTGAAAATAAAGGAATGTAATCACCCAACAAAACGTTTCCTCATGTTGAGAAGAGAACACTCCCTCCCTCACAAGAACAGGCATTCCCTGATTAGCTCAGAACATCTAGTGATTCTACTGTAGGCACAAGATTAATCTGTGGGGAAAATAAATACAGAAGCTGTGGCCTGCATTTTGGGTAAGCGACTCGAAATATTCACATCAAAAATTAATTCAATTTCTAAATACGAATCCATAAGGAAAATTGCAGTAGCTCCTGCTGGAAATCAGAACTAACTCAGTAAAGAATGGTTAAACTGCGAGCTTTCTACGCTGGAAAAAGTTGTTTAGCTAATTCAATAAGGGGGAAAAAACCTTTTCAAAACGTACTTCTTTGCGAATGATAAAAAGGCTCGAAAGTTAGGTTTTCACTGAGAAATCTCAAAGATATTAGATTCATTTTAAGATTCTACACTACTGATTTATATAATTTCACATTTTAAACTAAGAAGTGAAAAATAATTAAAAGTTTTTAAAATCATACATATTAGAGCATTTATGAAAATATTTTTTATTTTATCTTAATTTTTTAACGTACCATCGTAATCTCATGTTCCTAAGAGAATTCCTAGATTAAGTTATTGCTAACTGTGCATAATAATATAGTTTCAGTTTTCATATATTGTTCGTTGCGAGACCTGCTAAGCAAGACATATTCCGATGGAAATAAATTCCCTGAGTAAGGTCGCTGGAATGTGACAGTCAACGATCATATATCTGACAATTATGCAACTGCATGGTCTCTGAAATGTATTTTAATTGGCTGAAGATAAATAAATAACTTCATGTTTCATCCTTTTTCTATCGCGGATGGGAAACAGCAATCATTCTGATTTTTTAAATTTATTTCTATTTTCCCAATATTATTTCTCTCATGCTTATCTTGTCGCTCTTCTGGCATTCTTCTTTGGCAGATGCCAAGAGAACAAACAGGTGTTCAAGGGAGGGAAAAAATATTTAAGCCAGATATAATTTTTACAAAACATGACAAATTTTTCAAAAATAAGTCAACACAATTTCTGACCTTTTGCAAATTTTTTTTTTATTCATCGCAAAATATGTCAAGAATTCACAAGACTATTGTGAATGCCTGTCATTCATAATAATCTTCTGAATAGCAGGCGAGCATTGAAAAAAGAAGACTCAAAATCGTCTGCCAGCGACGAGTCTTCTTATTCAACTTCCTAATGTTGAATCTAATCCACGGTCTCTTATTCGTAGGCTACTGAAAACCGCGTACCTGTAAGTGCAGAAATTTTAAATTTATATTCACTTTCATCTTGGAAAATCTAATAGGTTTCTTTACATTAAAATGTATTTGTATTTCGGGCTATTTAATTATCCTCAATTTTTAAATTTTGGTTGGATCGATTTCATTGGCTATTTTGAAAGGTACTTGTTTACTTCAGTCATATGATAGGTAAAGCAGCTGTATCATACCTTACAAATTCTGTTTTAGAAGACTCTAAAACGAAACATAGCTTTGAATTATAAGGTAAGTTTTGGTTATGATGCAATGTGGGGAGGGTTCGGAATCAATTCAAAAGGTCTTTCTAAATGCGACTTTCATAGCCCAAGTATTTATTTTTTGCTAAAGTTTCCCAAGAAGCTTATATCACATCACCCGGAATCAATCGATTTATAATCATTTCAAAATGAAAAGGTAAAAATATTCCTTTGTCAATCACTGTCTATCAATAGCGAGTTTACTAAAAATAAAAATAAAAATGTAAGTTTGCAGCTTGGAAATCCTTAGCTGCAAAAATAATGTAGATGCGTTCTAATGTAGAATAAAGCAAAAATAATTCCAAGAAGGTTTGGTATTTCTTAACAAAAGGGTATGCTTCCTGAGGATCTCGCGTCCAATCATATTCATATGAGTATATATTCGGAATATTGTACCAAGAGAAATATAAATTAATATCCGATGAGACAGATTCAAGTTCCAAGAATATCCACTGATTTTATTGATTACAAGTTTTTTGTGTATAAATACAGTTACATAGTGAATGATGCCAACTTCTGTGCCATTAAATAAAAAGCAGGGTGAGAACTTATTTATGGCTGTAAGTTACAGATCAATTAAGTTGCGAATGCTTAAAATGCAAATATCTTAAATGAAATAAAGGAAGCCTGAAGATTGGAATATTGTATTTGAAATATGAAGAAAAATGTTATAGAAGGTATATGGTTAACATAAAAGTGCTGGGATATTGACTCAGTGAAACCAAATTCCATCTTCTACAAAGAAGCCAACAAGATGAATTTGTCTGAAACAAATATTTCACAGCCGACTTTGAAACAAACGGGCACCCTGTTCGTTCACCAGAATCCTTTTAATTCTGATAGTAATTGTAATAAAAAAATATACATATTCGATCTATTATCACCACTCATTCTGTAAGAATTTATCTTACTAAAGAGCCACAATTTTAAAGGCAAGAGAGGACCCTGAAAGTTGTAATTCTGTAGAATACATAGATTGGCTTAGTCAAAAACTTTCAGTGGGAAATCAACTAAAGTGCAATTTTCATTTATTAAATTTAATTTGAGCAATTTGAGCGTAGTTTATTTTGATCGTGCATTGGCTTTTTACGTACTTACTTATTAATGGAAAAGTTCTTTTTTATCATTACAAAAATTAGTATTTTTTAAGAATAATTTTTGAAAGCCTCGTTTTTAATGTTTGTTTACTTACTGTAAATGTATTTTAAGCCCTCCTTTTTCCAGGAGTTTTGTAAAATTTACAAACTTTTTTTTGCTCAATATTTCTGGTGCACAAAACATATTGAGTATATATTATGAATCAAATTACAATGTTTAAAAAAAAATTATGTTGTTGACCTTTTTCTTTTCATTCTCTAGTTTCTATCTGGGTTTCTTAAGGATATATGATCATACATTACTTTTATGAATTTGTTATTCACATGAAAATTCAAGTTCTTTTCTGAAAACTTAACGTATGACGGGATTTTTGTGGCGTCGCTAGAATAAGCGGCGTCCAGATATAACACGATTCTTTCGTCTTCTCGCTCTCGTCATAAGAGACAAAAAAGTGTCAATGACGACTAACTTTATAATTACAAGATATTTTATAATATATCTACGATGTTTTTCAATATTTTTAATGCCTATCAATAATGTGAGGATATCGCAAAAGTGGCATTCAGCCTTTTGTGTTAATAGGCTGGGGGTACGGTATTATTTATTTATTCGAAACAGAGCATAAATACATTAATATTTCATCTTCAAGCTAACCCCAAAGATGAGCGGCAGGACTTCTACGTCTCGAAGAAGCCTTGGCCGTTCGACTTATACGCCGCTGGTTCCAAAGGGCCTTTTCTCCTTTTAGTTTTATCTCTCTTTCTAGCTGTGGCTGTTTGCTTTCTTCTTCCTTCCCTCGATGGCAAGTGAAAGAGTTTCCCACGAGAAGCCGTTGTCTCTCTGTTTGCATTCTGTTTCTTATGGATATCGGATGGCCTACGCGTGGGCAGTGTGAGGTAATCCATGTGGTCGTCCCCAGTGTATCGATTTGATTGGCAGCTGTCCGCCCACATCGTTCGTGTCTTAAAATACAAATGAAAAAGAAAGACACACCTTGGGCTTGTCCTTAATAGAACACTGTTCTTACTGATCAGTGTCTCCGGAAGTGACTCCCCGCATGCAGGTTCCGATTCACACTATGGTAAGAGTGCCTGAAGTTGCGAAATTCCAGAACGAATGGCTACCATACTTTGTTAGTCTTTGCAGTGGTTGGTGCCGACTGGCCTGATTTTTTTCCCATATCGTATTGGTTTAAAAAAAGATCCCTCTATTGGGTTTTAAATAAAGTTTTAATCCTCAACGTAGCTTGACTTTGTGCAGGTAATATAAAATTACCAGAAGGATCTTTCATCCCAAGTTCATTAAGTTGCTTTCAGTGTCTAGCACCTTGGCGAATCAAAAGCAAATTGCCGCAGAACTCCCACTTTTGCTTGTTATGCAAAAAAAGGTCAAGATAGTCAATAATGTGTTTCATAGAAAAAATACTTGACCTGCATTAAAATTATAAATCCTATTTTTTTCTCCTATCTCACTAGAAACCTAAAAAATAATCAACTACAGCTAAAATAAAAACATGCGATATCCTGAAGCTAGACGAAAATTCCTAACACAAACAGCTTAAGTTTTCATTTATGTCCGCGTTTCAAAAAACAATTTGCTCAAATTGCTTATATAGAAATTGAATAAAATATGAGACCTCTTCTAAATGCCCTGAAAAGGCGTCTTCTGATATTGAGAAATCCCTAAACAGTGCACTGAAACTCTTACACTAGAGCAATCTGTCCAAATCTAAAAACCAACTGATATTAAATGTAATTCACAATGCAAATCCTTTCAAATGCAATCAATGCAAAATTAAATGCAATCCTTTCAAAATGCAGTCCACAAGAACTTTATTTCCTTATTCAGTGGCATATCAAACAGCCCTAATCTCTAATTCCATCCGTATGAGGACGAGGGGGATCGTGAGATGAGTTGCGAAATTCAAGGAACTTAATTTGTAATTCCTATTACATCTTCGGCGATACATTCTTTTAATGGATGACCGCTTTTCTTGGAATAATAGAGACATTAACTTAGAATTGCAGCCAGTCAAAAGCATTCTTGAGAACTTCCTCCTATCTTTTTTTACCTTCAAGAAACTTTTGAAACCTAATATCCTCCGAAGCTCCATATTTGTAATAGTGTGAGGAAATATAATGACACTGGAGTTCATAAGTCTGATTTGCTTATCCAGTTCCAAAATTCAATGTTCCTGTATTTTGAGAGTTACAATTCTTATTTTACATATCTGATTAAAAGCAACGGCGGCGCATTATAATCACATGCATGTAAGCACAGCATGACCGAAACTAATTTTGGTGCCAATAATCATAGACTGGCAACTCCGACCCCCCCCCCCCCGAATGTACACGGATAAAAAATACTGAATGACCGAACCGCCACAACAACAAAACTGGCGGGAACTGTGGTTGAATCCTAAGGGCCATCAACGGCCATAGTGCAACTCTTCCCTAAGGAAGTACACCCCGTCATTGATAGGAAGAGCCAGATCCCCACCTTTTCGTGTACCGTCCAGGATGGCGAGAAACAACCACCATGCCGGAGGTTTCTCGTCCTCATTTCGAGGTGCCCCCACCGGGGAATTGCTTAAGAGTAAAGTAAAATACGGATTTATCTGGGAAATAGTCAATCTACTCCAACAGAAGAGCAACAATTGATTCAAAAGTTCGGTGAAGCAAGGAAATGAATCTAATCTAACTTTCAATAAATGAAACTTCGGTTGCAAATCATACCCAGAAGTATCATTAAAAATTTGTTAAAGTTGGGGGTGATTGCGCAATTAAATATATCATTGAAAAATTTAATGTTTGAATTTTAGATTAATATAAAAGGCGTTTTTAATTTTTAGTAGTTAATAATTTTTGAATCAGTTAATATTTTCAGAAATTATCACTAAAAGCATCAAAATTTCGCTTCGTTTTTGATTATTTTAAATTTATTTAAACGTCGAAAAATTTCTCTGTAGTGCATATTCCTATCTTTTAAAGTATATTTGTGTTGTTTAATAGGATTAATTCCAACAATTGGTTTGTACCTCGCCAACGGAGAGACACGAAAAAGGACACATTTCCGGTTTTAGTAATAACAGATTTAACTGTTATCTTGAAAATTAAATATAGTGGTTCTTTCATCAAAAAGGAATCGTAAGATTACATCATAAATTGTTTAAATGTTCAAATTCGTTTTGAAAGATTTTAATGAAATATTGCTAGAGTTGTGCAAAAAACACTTGATATTCTAATAGTTTTGCCATCAAAAACTATTAAGATTAGATATTCGAACAGTTATATGTGTGGAAATTTTGAGATATCAGAAAAATATAATTCCATTCGTCTCGTCAAAGGCAGTAAAAGCTTGCTGAGGGCTCCTGGTGCTGATGTTCCTCACGTACGAACACTGACTCCAATCTGACGTATTTATTTGCTGCCTTATGTGTCATCAGTGACAGGAAATTAACAGCATAGTAGATCAGCTTTCCTCTAGTTTCTGTTACCAAGTCATTTCGTTCGATATAGAATTTTGTGGGATTCGGTTTATTGAACTATGGCTCATCCCCGATATCTGCTTCTCTCTGTTCGATAGTAAAAAAACGCATTTCAGTGAACCTGCGTATATCCTAAACAGTCTCGATGTGGTTATCTCTTTTCTTGAGCTACTATCGTTACCCGACTTTACTATTGGTCTGTAATAAGGCACATTTTTCTTTTATTTTCTCGCTTGCTGATGGAGATGAATCTTAACATTGCCTACAGCGTTATCCGTTTGAGAAATCGCCTATATTTCTGAGAATATAGTATTTTCTGTAGACATTTCAAAAACAGTACAGTGCGTGGTTGACACCATAATAAATACATCTCATAATACTATTTCAAAGTGCGTCATATCCCTTGTCTAAGAAAATGTTGCTGTCCTTGGTAAAACGAAATTTGTCACTATAATTTCGAGATAAAAGAAAATTTGGGGAAACTTTTAAAAGATATACCTCAACAGACAAAGCGCGTCACTTCTGAGCGAGTCGAAGTTCTTTCTCGCATTGGCTATCGTAGTCAGAGGAAAACTTAAATTATTTTTGTCCCATCCCTTTCATCTTCAACTTCCAATAAATAATCGAGGAAAAGAAGTCGAGTCTTCTGAGTTTATTTACCCTGAATCAGCCTTGCCTAATCATAAAACTGGAAATGACGCATTATTCTCCATTAAACATTCCCAATGCTCCAGGCACATTTGCACTCGTATCTGCTATTCATTCTTAAAGAAGTTTTGGGCTACTACGAATAGTGCGAGCTTAATCATGCTGCGAAGGGAAAATATTACATATACTTCGTAGTAAAGTATAAATTATGTATATATATAACCAATCAAAAGTAAGAAATATTTTGAAAACGAAACGAAATAGTTTCGGAATCGCAACTAAAAATCATTTCTTATTCAAACTAAAACCAAAAAAGGAACAGGAAAAACTTCATAGTGTTTAGAGAGCGCAAATGCAGCTACTTCTAAAACACAGATGAGTTGAGACAAAAGAAATAGTTAATAGGAAAATCAAATTAAACCAAATAAAAATTAAAAAAAAATAAATAAAAAAAATAATCCGGCCTGAAGATTTTTTAAAGGATCACCCTCAGGCCGGGATTCAAAAAAAGGGATTTTTCTGTGAAGGAATGCCGACTAGACAGTCTAATAATGATTCCTCGTGACCCGAAAATCCTCTGAAATTAGGCCCAAGAGATATACTATATTAACAAAAAGGAAAATATAACACACACGCACGCACACACACACACACACACACACACACACACACACACACACACACAC
>JAPMOR010099868.1:55601-69373 GCA_026543865.1 Argiope aurantia
CAAATATGTTTAATTTTTCCAAAGCTGCTCGGTTTAACTCCTGCACTTAACGCGTTTTAACTTTGTTTTCTGCTAATGTTTTATTTTTTCATAATGTAAAGTTATTTCATGTATGTTCTTTCAAAGTTTTACATTTTACAGAAGGTTAAGCTTTGCATTTAAATACTATTTACGACCACTGCGTTTCTGGCATAGTTGTGCCATTGTATCAAAATAATACAATGACCAACTAGCCAACCATCAATATAAATTTTAATTGTAAATAAAACCTTGATGCTATTAATTTTTTAATTTTTGATTTAATAAAATGCGAGTAAACTAGAAATGATTGATTAAATTGTAATCATATTTTTCTTTTTAAACTAGAATTAAAACCATCATTTTATATTTGCAGACCGTTCGACGCATACGTTGATTCTCAATCACATCTTCTCTTGTGTAAAATATAATAAAAATGAGATTCACCGTTCCTTGCGCGGTGATATTTCTGCTCTTATTGGCCTGTGCTAGAGCTGAAACAGGTAAGTTTTAAGATCTATTTACAATCATCGCAATAAATGTCATAAGTTACAAAATAGCATTTAATTTATTTAATTTAATATACTAAATGTGGGCACTTTTTAAAAAATCTCTCTCGATATACAAATGCTCATTTTAATAAACAAGAAGCCATTTATGTGCATAAAACTCTCATGTACGTGTCACGAAAATCTCTCTTATTACTCTTTGTTGAATGGCAACAATCAAATGCAAACAAACCGTCATAAGAACGTTTCAGACTATTTATTGAACATTTTTAGAGCTGTTTACAGCTTCATACAAGTTCCGATTTCTAATTAAGGAATTGTAAAATATAGTCTGAAAAATATAGTGTAAATATCCTGTCTCCGAAGAGGACTCAGCAGTCCTGTCATGTTACCAGAAACTCCAATCATTCAGAGGAAATAAAGATGTAGAAGAAATCAGAATTATAGAAATGGGCGTTAAAGTTAATCGAGTATCAAAATAGGCTTAGCTACTGCTGGATGAATAATCGTTGTGGCTTGCCTATGGAGATCGATATTCACACCTTCCAAAATTAATAACTCCCCAAAATAATTTTTGCATTACCTTAAAATTAAAAATGATGGCGTCAATTTCATTACTTTACAATTTTTTTTAACAACTGATTTTGCTCACAAAATGTTTTGAATGTTATGATGAAATTCCAACACATCCCTCAAAACACTCGATCGCTTGCTTTGGTCAATGTTAAATTTTATATTTAAAAAATGGCTTCCTCTAGACATGAGCACCAAGGCAGGAATTTTAGTTCCATATTTATTTCTTTGCATGTACACTTTTTAATTTGTACGCTCAGTAATTTGTTGTAGACTAGCCGCCTTTGGCTTTCAGCTGGTTCGCCAGTATTAATGCTCGCTAAAATTTTCAATGAAATATTTGATGTAACTTGGTTTCATAATAGGTTTTTCAGCAAAGTACCATATTCTGCGAAATAGTCTTGACACTCCACCTTTTAAATAAATAAATAGTTTCTATCTTCTGCGATTAAACCTGACCGATTTATGACATTTTTATATTACCTTTTTAGAACAATCAACATTTTCATAATCATAGGCCATTCACTCTCTAGAAACCCTGACGTATCTTCTTTGATACGGTCGATAAAGTGGTCTAAACTTGCCATTTTTTTTTTTTAATCGAAGAGTGATATTCAAATTTTATAAATTAGTCAGTTTAGGTGATTGATTTAGTTGATTGGAGTGTAACTTTTTTTTATTTAAAATATTAGCGTCTCAAGAATGTGATGCCAGATATGATGGTTTAGGTCCAACAGTTTGCTAGAAAGAGCGTATTTCAAAAAAGTTTGCATTCCGCATATCGCAGTTTGGTTTCTGTTTGCAACTATGTTGAAAAGTTTTGAATCATTTTCACAGTAAATATTACAAAAAATAATAAATTAATAAATAAATGGTGAGAGTTCATCATCGTCTATAACGGTATCTTATTAATTTTTACAGCTGATGAGAAAACGTTTCCTTTAAGTGAATCGTTAGATGAACTGGATGCTGCCGAAAGTAGGATGTCTTCATCCGAAGATGAATACAGGTAAGATATCTGCCTTACTGAAAAATAAAGCATACGGTAATTAATGTGGTGTAGCTTTCAGAGTCTGATCAGAAACGATGGCTCTGATTATAGTGGTTGTGTCCACAGGTGCTTTCGGATGCCGTTTGGCATAATCACTCGTTGTTTTACGCTGCGTGATAACCCGCAACTTCAATTTTTACAAGATGCATAGTGGATTCACGAATTCATTCTGGGCATGGCATTTTCACATGAACATAAATTATTCGACTTCAATAGTTTGAAATGATGTCGATAAAAAAGGAATTGCAATGTGATAAACCAAAAATTTCTTCCCAGTGTTCACTTCTAGTCATTGTTTTATTAACTAATAATCATTGTTTTATTATTACCATTAGCAAAATATTTGAAGAGAAAATTCTCTGTTTGTAAGAGACATCAGCTCAGTTTGTGGAAATGAAACATAAAAAAAAAGGCATTAAACATTGGATGAAATTCGCTGAAAATATTATATTTCAGTTACTTTCTCTTAAATTTTCTTCTGACCTTCGTTTTCTTTCTGAGACAAATTTTTACAACACAAACTTTGAAAAAAAAAAGATTTTTTAAAGAAAATATTCCAATTTTGCAATAATAATAACTATGTCGAAAAAAAAAATCACTACTAAATTACAAATTTTAATTCAATAAAAATAAATTAATTTTTAAAAATCTACCAGTGCATTCCCATTTTAAAAAAATATATATATAATTGATCTTCGGACAATAAAGATGTGCATTAATAAATCAGAAGCCACACAGTCCAATCGCGATTTTCACCTCATAAGAATAAAAAAAGTATGAGAGCTTCGAAGTAGACGCACCTCAGATACGCATGTAAGGAGATCAGTTCTCGTTTTTCATACTTCGGCCATTTTTATGGAATGTACTACTGAAACTTAAGTTACTTATTTGAACTGAAGCAGTAGTAAAATGTGTTTTGTTTATCTATTTTGATGTGCAGTTAGATTTAAAGATTCCCTTTTAATAATACTTCAAAGTTCAGTAATATTCATGGGTCTCTAGCTATTAATAGTTGCTTCAATGTCTTTTATTTTTAATGCTTCTTTTTTAATATGAAGTGCATCATTTAAAAAAATTAACTTAAGAACTCTTAAAAATCTGATAATCAGTAGAAAATGAAACGATTAATTTTAGAGAACGTTCAGTGCAAACAAATTCTACATTAAATTGAAAAATTTAGCAAAATTAAAAAAATAGCTTTTTTTTAATGAAGCACAGTTTCATAAAGCGTTCTGAATAGAAAATCGTTTGAACTCTCAAACCTTACTTTGATAGAGGTACAAAAATTTCTTTGTGCTGAATTTTCTGCAAGTATGAAGATTTTATTTTAATTTTTAGTTGGTTGTCTTTTACACTTTCAGGAATTCTTAAGATATTTTTTTATTGATTTTAACGAAAACGATTCTACAAACAGCAAAAGATGGATCATCTTTCGTATATTTCTAAGGAATGAATATTGTTTTCTTTCTTTCTTTTTTTCTGGAAGTAAATTTTCAAAATTGTGCCTGTCTGTCAAATTTCTTTTTAACTTTATCCGAAAGAAGTGTTTCATTTCAAAGGCGATGGTTTTTCAGATCCGATGACTGCATACCGCTTCACCATGACTGCACCGAGAATCGTCATGGTTGCTGCCGAAGTGAGACGTTCAAATACAAATGTTGGTGCTTTTACAAAGCGGGGAACCACTCTCACCCCACAAACGAAGAAACATGCTCTTGTCAGGAGAAATGGTATCTCCGCATAACAGAGCAAGTCCTGGACAAAGTATCCAAATTCTTTCAGAAGATAGCCCTCGGCTAATTTGAAAAAAATTTTTTGAAATAGTTTTAAATAAAGAACTTATTTTAATTATGCAGTGTCTCTCTGAATTTCGTTCTGTTATTTCTCAAGTAGCTGAAATATATACATTTGCATTTGTTAATTGAAAAGGTGTAAATATGTATTAAGATCCGAAAGAAATAATCCCTTCCTCTGATCTGCCGTCTTTCATTCGGGAATGGTGTCATAAAATTATCAAAACAAATGACACTTGAAAATAAACTAAGTACTGCGAAACCTTTAATCGTACTCTAGCTCTTTTTTCTAAGCCGTAGATAAAAGTATCACTCGAATCCTTTTAAGAAATGACCATTCAAGACTTAACCCTAATATATGGTTTTGAAAAATCATTGCATCCTTCCGCATTTTAATATCCTGCTCAGCCTTGGTTGTCTATACCTTAATATTGTAATTCATCAGATGTGGTTCATTGGATTGAATTGGAGAGTTTTACGCAGTTGCATTCTTTTGGTGCAAATTGATGCCCTGAATCGTGTTTCATTTTTAACTACTCTTGGTATGTTATGGCTTCTAATAATTTCTTGTGTTCATTTCTTTCATTGGGTTCTAAAGTTTGCATGAAACTATTAATGTTCTTTCATAGAAAGGCGGAACAATACCACCGTGCTTCCTTTCGAAAGTGATCGTGTGTGAGAAGTTGGGTGTCTTCTTACGTTTAACCTCTTTGTTTCTTCTTAAACGCAGCATGCAAAATTTAACATCTTCTAATTAGGGTTACAGAAAGCACTTCTTTCGTTTAAAATCTATGCAGCGAAAACGGAAATGTAAAATCGACTATTCCCTTGTCTGTAACGGCATAACTACAAAATTGTGCATCCATTTGTATGCTTAAAACGGAAGCCTACGAGGGTGTCGCTTTCGAAATCGATCGAACCAATGATTCGCAATGCACGCGCTCAGTACATGCGATGGTATTAAAAAAAAAAAAAAAAAAAGAAAGAAAGGTATTCAGCTTTTACTACCTTTATACTTAAAATAAACTAATTCATTATTTTATTTTACTGCTTGTGGTTGAAAACAGCTCTCATATTAATATCACAGTCATTCTAAAGGAATCTATCCGTTCGAAGATAATGCATACGATTTTTTTTCGTAAAATATCTCGAATTGTAATTATTCAATATATGAACAGCATATTTTTTCAAGAAATAATAATTTAATTATCTTGTGAATAGTAATTAGCATACAGTAGGCAAAGAGTATTCTCGCTTCAGGGTATCCTCTTAACAAATAAAATGCAGAAAATGTAACAGGAAATGATTCATACAAATTTTAGTCAGTAGATATTAAAAAAAATTGCATATTTTAACACATTTTGTACCTTAGATAACTCTATGATGAGCGAAAGGATGGATTAACAGTGCAAAAGATCGCAGTATTTTTAATAAAGAATATCGAGCTCCTCACTTTTTAATTATTTTTTCAGTAATCATTTGTAAAGATTATTAAATCGTAAAGACTATTTTAAAATCGTTTGCTAATCATTTTTTTTAGCAAAGAATTATTTTCAAGAAAGCCCTTGCAAATTACCAATCCAGTTTTCGCATGCAACAGAAAATGACTCAAAATGGATGGACAACCACAACTTTATGCAAATAAGTGAAAGTGCCGATAGTTTATCTTTTTTTCTTAGAGGCAGTAAAACGCACTTACAAGAGAGCATTGTTCATTTTTAGGGAGGAGGAGAGGAAGTGCATCGAGAAGCACCACGAGTGCACCCACGACAGGCACAACTGCTGCAAAGGGACGTTCTTCAAGTACAAGTGCCACTGCTACGACGTGGAGGACGAAAAGGGAGAAAAGAGAGAACGCTGCGCTTGCCACAACCCTTTCCGCTACAGAGTCGTCGATTTGGCAGTGAACATCGGCAAAAAAATAGGCTGAGGCAACCCACCTCACTCCTTTTTTTCAAATATCTGTTCAATAAAGACAGCTTAGAGAACGAGTCATAGCTCAAAATTCCTATTTTTTCGTGATTTTATTGAAAATGAAATAAATATAAAAAGATATCATTTCATAATCAAATATTCTCACAATTTACCCACAAATATGATAAAATCGCTATTGTTTTATAGTCTTTATGAAATGATGATTTAAATAAATAAATAAATAAAAAAAATTACGTAAGAAATAAAAGCAGACACATAATTTTACAGAAAAAAACCCTTAATAAAAATTTATATATATATTCCATACGAAAATCTTATATGAAAAAGACAATTTTATTAAAAAAAATTTCTAACATTAATTTTTGATTGCATCCATACACTAATAATTTATTCTTCGGCGAATGCAATTTATTGAATGGATTTAACAATGAAAGAAAAACTCTTATTTTAAATCAGCAATAAATGATCTATTTTTTAACTGTTTTTTCGCTTTTTAATTTAAAACCTTCTATGAAATATTCATAAAAATATTCCTGCATCTATTTTAGTGAAAAAAAATATATCCTACATGGCAGTTTTTACAAAATTTGTTTATAAAATAAGGTTTAGTATAATGGAGTAATTTCACATGACACCATGATTACAGGACAACGTAGTTGCACAAAACGCGTGTCAGCGAACATCCGATGACGCGACTGTTTAACAATGTGCTCCATTTTTCTTTTCCTGTCTGAAAGATGGGAATAGATTTCAAACCTGCGTTGGTGCCCACATCAGATGAATGAACATAATGGATTTTAAAATGTTACAAATCATATAAAATTAAAAATATATATATATTTCAAACATTTTTCCTTCCATTGTTAAAAACTATCAAAAAGTGTTAATTTCGCCAGAAAGTTATGAATTATTAGCATCTCCATAAGTATATTAACTAATTCAAACTATCTCCTACTACACAAAATTAATAATTTGCCTACCAAAAATATAGAAAAAAAAATTGCAGACATTTTTTTATTTTTATTTCGAAAGTGACTGAGGATCGATACAAAGCATTCACCGTGTTTATCTTACTTGTTTGAATAAATATAAATTTGGAAAATGAAATTTAAAAAGATATTTCGTATAGAAACTTAATACAAAATAGATTATACCTTATCTTTATAAGTTTTTGTACTTTTATTGGTCAGAAATTTATAAATATCATTTTTGTGAATTAAAAAAAGATTGTCCTTTATTACTTCGCAATGACTATTGTTGATATTAAATCTGTTGTGTTCGTGCGTCAACAAAAATAAAATGCAGACAAACTTACTATAAAATTAAACATTATAGATAATATTATCAAATTTACATCAACTTATTTTCATTCAAAATTCTAGTATCTTTTTTAAGCAGCAAAAAAACAGTTCCAAAAAAACATCACTGTTGCCAATCTGAATTTCACAACTATTTACAAAATAAAATTTATAATTATTTAAATAATCGTTTGCTACTTTTAAATAAAATATTTACGATTTATGTTGCAACATATACTCCCCTACCAGTAACGAATGTTACGTCAGAAAGTAGGAAATAAATATTTTAGTAGTAGTATAAAGAAGGAAATAAGTCAAATTTTAAATCTCAATGGCGTCGTAATGATTCTACCAGTTCGAGATTGCTTTAAGGCTGGTTTAAGATCAGGTTGAGACACAGTTTCCTTGGTTTGAATCTTAGCTGGTTCTGGCGCAGGCGTAATCTTCACACAAGTTGGAGTTGTAAGCTGCTCTTTAGGATTTTCTTGTGGTAGTAGATACGCTGGCTTTAATCTGTCTATAGTTGCATTCACTTCTTTATTCTTTATCCTCAGAGTAAAATATTTTGGTGTACGGCTGATAACAAAATATGGACCTTCATAAGGGGATTCGAGTGGCTTTCGTACTCTATCAATGCGAAGGAAAACGTGAGAAGTTGATTCTAAATCTTTGTGCACAAATATTTTTGGATGACTTTTTCGTTGAGTTTCTTTTGGTCTCATCAATTCCATAACATTTTGTAAATCATTTATAAATGTTCCTGGTGACATATGCGGTATATTTGCATCAAAGAATTCTCCAGGAAGTTTGATATTCTCTCCATACACCATTTCTGCTATTGTATAATTAGTATCGTCGTGGATCGCCGTTCGTAAACCCAAAAGTACTGTTGGTAACGTTTCACTCCAAGATACATCCTTGTGGGCTTTTAAAGCAGCCTTTATCGATCTATGTAGTCTTTCTACCTTTCCGTTACACTGCGGGTGATAGGCTGTAGTATGTGAAAGCTTAGTGCCGCAGATTCTTGACAGATTTTGAAATATCTCGGATGAAAATTGGGTTCCACGATCAGTAATAAGCTTCCAAGGTACTCCAAATCTTGCTATCCAGTTGTTATAAAACGCTTTTGATATTGTTTCCGCAGAGATGTTTTCCAGCGGAATAGCTTCCATCCAATTCGTGTATCTATCTATACATGTTAAACAGTAGGTGTTATCATTTGAAGGTGGTAGTGGACCTACAATATAGATATGTATTTCTAGAAATCTTCCTGATGGTTTTTGAAATTCACCCAATTCTGATTTTGTATGGCGGGTTATTTTAGACTTTTGGCATGGAATACACGACTTCGCCCACTGCTGGACATCTTTCTTAATATTTGACCATATAAATTTTGAAGAAATTAATTTTACTGTTGATTTAATTTCCGGATGGGACAATCCGTGAAATTGATGAAATATTTTCATGCGAAAATGTTTAGGTATATAAGGTCTAATATGCTGTGTTGAAGTATCGCACCATAAATATTTTCCAGATGGAAGCATATATTTTTTAAATGACAAACTTGTAGATTTTTGACAGGTTCGAAATTCATCATCTTGTTCTTTGGCAATTAGTTCATAATCTATTAAGGCAATTTCCTCAATTCTGGATAACGTATCCGCCACCACGTTGCTTTCTCCTGTAATGTATTTAATTTCTGTTGTGAATTCTGAAATATATTGAAGTTGTCTAATTTGGCGTGGAGATGTTTTATCGGACTTTTGCAAAAATGCATAAATTAATGGCTTGTGGTTAGTATACACTGTGAATTTTCTTCCTTCTAGAATATGTTTGAAATATTTAATGAATAAATAAATTCCGAGAAGTTCCCGATCGTATGCACTGTAATTTTGTTGTGCGTGGTTAAGCTTCTTGGAAAAAAATCCAATTGGTTTCCATTTACCATTTTCAAGTTGTTGTAGGACTGCACCCACTGCTGTATTTGAAGCATCTGTTCACAATGAAAGAGGTAATTCTGGATTTGGGTGAGATAACACAGAAACATTTGCCAAATCTTTTTTACATTTTTCAAACTGCTTCATGGCTTCCTTGTTCCAAGTTATTTTCCGATTATCTTTTTTCTTTGCTGGTTTTAAGTATTCGTGTAAAATGGCTTGAGTACTAGCGGCGTTCTTCAAAAAATGACGGTAGAAATTAACCATTCCAAGGAAAGTTCGTAGTTTATGAACAGTTTCAGGCAGTTTAATATTGAGAATTGCTTTAACTTTTTCAGGAAGAGGTTTTGATCCTTCACTTGTAATTAAAAAACCTAAAAATTCCACTTCCTTAACTCCAAAAATAGATTTAGAAATATTAAGTCTCAATCCATATTTTTGCAATCTGTCAAAAACTAATTTTAAGTGTTTTATGTGTTCTTCTTCTGTAGTTGATGCAATTAAAACATCATCCAAATATGGGAAGACAAAATTTAGTCCTCTAAATACCTCATTGATAAATCTTTGAAAGGTGGAAGGAGCGTTACGCAAGCCAAAACTCATTACATTAAATTCATACAAGCCGAAGGGTGTTATTATAGCAGTTTTTTCTTATCAGCTTCATTAATAGGAATTTGGAAATATGCTTTATGCAAATCAATTTTAGAAAATATTCGAGTTTTCTTTAAAATATGGTTGAAATCTTCTAATCGTGGTATAGGATAACGATCTGGTATGGTTTGAGCGTTCAAACGTCGGTAATCTCCACATGGTCGGAAGGAACCATCTTTCTTAGGCGCCATGTGAAGAGGGCTGGACCATTGCGATTTAGATGGTCGAATAATATCATTTTCTAACATGTATTGAAATTCCTGTTTTGCTATATGTAATCGCTTGGAATCCAGTTGTCTAGCTTTGGAATAAGTAGGCTGTCCTTTTGTTGTGATAAAATGCTCAACATCATGTTCAAATTTAGATACTGTTAAATTAGGTTTAGTTAAATTTGGGTATTGTTGTAACAAATTAGCATATTTAGAAGTTTTATCCAAAGTACTAATAACATCATCAACAGATACTGTTGTTACGTGGTGTCGAACGGACAGATTAGTTATTCCATCAATAAGTTGTTTGTTATGAATATCTATTAAAAGCTTAAATTTATTCAAAAAGTCAGCTCCTATTATTGCTTTATCAACTTTAGCTAATATAAAAGGAAATTTAAATTCTTTTCTAAGTCCTAAATTTAAGTTCAAAATTTTAATTCCATATGTAGGAATTTCTGTTCCATTCGCTGCATATAATTTAAAATCATCTATTGTTTTATTTCGTTGAGTTGCAGGAATAAGACTAACATCAGCTCCTGAATCCACTAAAAACCGCAGTCCTGTGTTTTTGTCCTTTACAAATAAACGAAACTTGCGGCTTTCATTAATATCGGCAACAGCGGTAGCCGCTAATCCTGTTGCATTCTGGAGTTTCTCGCCTTTTCGCTCCAAGCACATGGCGAGTAACACTTATCAGGTCGGCAACGATCACCGAATTTAAAATGATAAAAACAATATTTACCTTTCTGGTTAAATCGCTTAGTTGAACGACTGCGACTTCGAGATATATTCCGGTGATGATTTATAAATTTGGATCTAGAACGGTCATTTATTTGCATTGAATCAATTTTTTGTTCTAAAGCAGCTATTCTTGCAAATAAAGCATCAGTATAGTTAACATTTGGCGAAACAGCACAAACTTCCTTTTCCGATTTCATCTCATGAATTTTATCAGCCATCGTAGCCAGTTTGTCTAAACTTTCTTCACTTACAAGAAGAATATTTCGAATAAAATCAGGCATTTTATCCAGCCATAAAGATTTTAACACTTTTTCTGAAAAATCGTCCGCTTCTAAATTTTTCATCTTCTGCAAAAGCTGACTTGGCTTGTTATCGCCAAGGTCTATTCCAGTAACTATGCGTTGAATTCTCTTGTTTTCACTTTCCTTGAACATATTTAAAAGTCTTTCTTTCGCCAGGGCATATTTATTAGGCTTAGTTTCCTTAATATCCCATATATGCTCAACATATTTCGGTTCAAGCTGCGAAACCAAATAGTTAAATTTAGTTTCTTCAGTAGAAATTTTATTTATTTCAAACTCAGCTTCGACTTGATAAAACCAAATGTCTTCGCGCCAAAATGGTGGAATTTTTATGCTTACTTTATTCGCTTCGGCATCCGTAACAATAGTTGGGTAAAATCCTAGATGGGCCCACCTCTTGGCGACTTATTTGAAATCTCGCCAAGATGACTAATAATTGAATATTTGTTATTTTTATTATTTTTCTATTAAAAAACGATACTTGAAGGCCAGAAATAATAATAAATATAATAAAAAATAAAATAATAAATAAATAAATAAATAAATAATAAAAAATAAAATAATAAATAAATAATAAAAAATAAATAAATAAAAATATAAATAAATAAAATAATAAATAATAAAAATAAATAATAAAAAGAATAAATAAATAATAATAAATAAACAAATAATAATAAATAAATAAATAATAAATAAATAATAAAATAATAAATAAATAATAAATAAATAATAAAATAATAAATAAATAATAAAAAAATAAAAAATAAATAAATAAAAATATAAATAAATAAATAAATAAATAAATAAAATAAATAAATAAATAAATGAAATAAATAAATAAATAAAATAAAATAAAATAAATCCGTCTAGGTTGTTACATTGGCGACGTTATCGCCACTCGTTTGGCGAGAATTCAAAAAGATGCCAAGAGGTGGGCTGTGCTAGGATCCACCCCAATAGTTGCTTCAATCGTAGAATGTCCGCTATCCGTTATCATCGTAAAACCAGGGTCACCAATTGTTGTGTTCGTGCGTCAACAAAAATAAAATGCAGACAAACTTATTATAAAATTAAATCTTATTACATCATAGATAATATTATCAAATTTACATCAACTTATTTTCATTCAAAATTCTAGTATCGTTTTTAAGCCACAAAAAACAGTTCCAAAAAAATATCACTGTTGCCAATCTGAATTTCACAACTATTTACAAAATAAAATTTATAATTATTTAAATAATCGTTTGCTACTTTTAAATAAAATATTTACGATTTATGTCGCAACAAATCCTTGCGAGGGAATCCATTCCGATGATGTTCACGTTGAGAGAAAGTAGAATACGGGATATAAAAAAAAAAAAAAATCGCCGGGAGTGATCCCTCCAAAACTTTCTTCCCTTGTCTCTAATCAAAGCGATGTCCCCCTTCATCTTCCCGCCTAAAAGTCTGGGCGTCAGGCAAGACAATGAACTCGGAGGATGCTCGAATTTCCGCCACATGAGCTGTTGTGCTTCGTTGAGCAGCGACGTATACCATTTTTTATCAGTCGATTGAAGCCAAAATGGGCCGCAGAATCACAATTTTATTGACAAAATAGTAATGTATGTATCTCACTTGTTGCATCTTTGAGATATCGCATGCATCCTGCTCTCTGTGCAGACGGTTGGAGGGATCGAGATGATAAAGAGGACGCTCCGATCATGTGCTACATTTCATTCGTCACTTTTTCAAGTTACGGTATTTTTGTACATAAGGACAAAGACTTTCCTTCGGTGGATTTCGTTCAAATCCTGATCGAGGACTACAAATTTGGTATTAAAACTGCATACGAAATTTCTTCCATCCAGCTCAAGAAATTTTTGAATAATTGTGATCATATAAAAGTGGACATAATTTCAAAAATGCGCTTTTTGGGCAAACAGAGGTCAAGTTTTTAATGTTAATAAAAACTTATCTTTTTTTTTTTTTTGTAATTCTTATACAAGAAAGTAAAAAAAAAAAAAAAAAAGCTGACACAGAAAACATAGTGAAAAGTGCATCATGAATGTCGTAATGGCTGATGAAAGCATTTAAAATAATTTTTAACTGATGATCTTCCGTTATTGTTTTTGTAAAAGCTTCATAATCATCATTATCGGGCCATGGATCTGTTGTTTCGGAAATTTTTATACTAGGTCGATACGCTTCTTAAACTGAGCTTGGTAAAATGAAAAAACTTCAATAACAAAAACAAAATAACAATAATAAAACATACAATAACATGTGGCCTAGATCACGGTGGTGTGGCTACAGTGTGGCTATAGCGGACACATAAGATTTCGTAGTCAAAGCGGATACTCCGAAAGGCATCGTGGTTAGAGAGGACACATCCCCCCCATCTTAGAACAGATAAGGGGTGCAGATAAATAAGTAAATAAATACTTTTAAAAATCACAAATATAATTTAAAACAGTATTTTAAGTGGCAAATCTTTTTCACCTGGGATAACGTTTTTTTTAATTTTTTATTTTAACCGAAGTTTTCTGTTTTTACACTCGATTATCGAATTACAAGCATAAATACCTTTATGCCAATCAAATTTAATTATTTATATTATATTATAGTGCGAATGCCTTTTAAATATAGCGAAAAGTAATAAAAATAAAAACTTTCAGAGAAATATTTAAAAATTAATAGTAGGTAACAATATAATGAAGGGTGTGAACGAATTTCAGGGATTTTGTGGAAAATTGTATTTTAGAGTCAAATAAAT
>JAPMOR010099868.1:74373-105881 GCA_026543865.1 Argiope aurantia
CGTTGCTGGTACAGCAGTTGTACCGAGCCTTAAGAAAAGGTAAAATAAAATCTGGTACAACAGTTGTACCGGCCGTAAGCAAGAGGTTAAGATTTCCCGATCATAAAGGGGAAGGTTGGGGTCAGCTGGAGAACCGCAAGGGCTTGCAGACACCATTGAATATCTGTATGAAAATGCCTTTTAACTGAAACTCATCAAATATCCGACTCGTGGCGTTACTCAATGCAATCATTTCCGCCTGCTGAACATTATTGTTAGCATGCTTGATCCGTCTTTTGTCATATGTAAACGACGGCGAAATAAAGAGAAGGTTCCCCTTTTGTGGCATGAAATTCCTTTAAAACTGAGCATCAATTTTCCACCAAAGAAATGGGAATAGGCTTGTGAGAAGGATGGAAAAGACGATGCAATAAATAAGCAGATTCAAAAAATCTTCCAAAGAACTGAATAGAAACTCAAAAGGCGATGGCACTGGGGAAGGCAACCTGCCTTACACTCATTTGGTCAGTGGATTCCAAATAGGTGAGAAGAAGTAAGGAAGTTGTGTTACAAATCTTACAAGTTAGAGAAGTAAGCATTCGCTGTGTAGAATTTTTAACTTAGTTAGTTAATGCCTCTCATTCCGCAGGCATACAAAACTATTCTTATTGTAACACATGTACGTCTCCGACGTGGACGATATGATCACGAATTCCATCTTTTCTATAACGGAAAATAAATATAACAGATAGATGATTGGCGCATTTTGATTTCAAATTCCTAATGTGGTATCTATGTAAGAGCTTTTGGTCTAAAGTTTCTTTCTGACATTTAAAGGTTAAATGCATTTAATATTAATGCTTCTGAGTTTGAAAACTGTATTTATCTTTCTAAACTGTCAAGGGTTATTAAAAACTATTGCAGTGATATTATTGAAGAACATATTGGGAGTAATTTTTGATGTCATATCATCGAACTTTGATGTATCAGAGCAGTAGATATCGATAAACTTTCCGGAAGAGTCATTCATTAAAGACAGAAAATTGCCAGAGAATGCTTGAAAATGTGTGAGTGATTCTCATGGGAAAATCTGGATTGAGTTCACAGTTTGATTCCACAAAAAGAGGGTCAGCTTGGATCTTGTGGATAGCCTTTCGGCATACTAGAGCGCTTTATAACGAATTTCGAGCTCTTAAGTTTTCTATGACATCTCTCATTTAAGCAATCCTTCATAATGAGAAGCAATTTTCTGAAATAGCTTGTACTATGGATAATTGGGATGACCACGGAATAACAGTTTATATTCAGGACAATCATTGGTATGCTATTTCGTTCTTGGTTTCTTTGAATTATGCCAAAGGCAACTGAACTATGAAGAGTCTTTTTAGAAATTCACGCTTATTGCCACAAACTTATTTGTCTTAACTTTATAAACATGCTTATTTGAAACTTATTTGAGTTTCATAAACATTTGAGTATGATATTTAACATTAACAATGTGACGCATTCCGTACACCTAGAAATACAAGTGAGCTATTTTGATCACCTCTGTCCAAGCCACACGGTCTTCCAAATTTATTTGCTAAAACAAATTTTTAGATTATATTTAGTTATTAAATTTTACAGTTCAATCACATATTTCCATTTATTTGTTTTGTTATGCCGTCAGTTTAGTTTGATTTATCTGTTGTAAAGCAACACAACGGCTAATTTAGGACGGACTTCATAATTTGAAGCCCTGGTCAGTTGATGAGAATGACACCTGAGTTCACACCCCTTCCCCCTCCAAACATTCAAACCACACCAGCGGGAGGGCATTTAACCCAGACGGATTTGACGAGTACCAGCCCTGCTTACACGGTAGCTCTTTAGGGGACTCAGGTCTCGAACTGGCCTCCTGCGGTCCTGAAGTCGAGCCCTTACCACCATGCCACCATGACCGTTGTTATGTCGCCTGAGTGATATTATTGTATTCGGGAATTTTGCTTGAATGCAGTTTCTCTCTCTCTCTCTCTTTTAGTTGAAAAGATCTGAATACTTCTTATTTCCTTATAAAATTTTGACTATTTTTTGACGAAGTGAAATAATTGTCATCAGTTTTACGGTATTATGAAGGTGTTGGCGATTTCTTCAATGACATCTTCAATTCTGCATTTTCTTCTAAATATGGAAAGCCAATCAAGAAATAATCTGGCTGAATATCAGTTGTTTATACAGAAGTTTTTCTCCAATTTATCGGTGTTTCCGTAATTACATTGCACAAATTGGAAACATGCCAATTCCAGGGAATAGTTGTTCATTTGCCGCCATGATTTTATTTGCTTTGTAACAAAGTGAACAATTTTATTTCGACGGGTTTCAATTATCTGCTATCAGAGCAAAATTCTCAGCCCGAAAACTTTCAGGTCTTTTTGAATTCAGATCAAACAATAAATTTCTCATGATTTCTATGAATTTGTTGAGTACAATTGCTTCATAAAAAAGTTTAACCGAAATACTGCATCAAAAATACTTTATTTAAATACTTTAAAAAATGCCTAGTTCATCTGAAGACAAGCATTGATACTGCTTATCTCTGAAAATATCGATGAGCTTTTCTCTTCTGTGTACCATTGCATGAAATGCAGATTTTCTGCACTTATGAAACATCTCTACGCACCTGTAAAATCCCAAGAGTTAGATGCGTATGGCTGAGACCGCGATCCAGTCATTTTTTTTCATACACTGCTCAAAACAATTAAAGGATATTGAGATTGTGGGTTGATCTTGCACCTGGAGAATTGTTTGAATGATTGGTACATTATTGACAGACGTAGTAGGTTATATGAAATAAAAATGACATTTATTTAGCAGAAAAAAATGCGTTTAATTGAGCATTTGGGTACTAAAAGGAAAGAAAACACAATCTGTGCATATATGAAAAACAAATAAAAAAAAGGTGTTTTCTGAAAAGAAAATCATTTTTTATTAGGGCGTATGGTTTCACCGGACGGCCAGTAACGTTGAACACCTTTGAAGCATCGAGTCAATGAGGCTATAAATGAAGGGATGGGGAATTCCGTTCTACTCTTCCAGAAGAGCTCTTTTTAGTTTTTGGAGAGTTTGTGGGGGTGGTAGACTTCTAGAAATTCTTCTGCCTAGAAGGTCCCAAACATGCTCGATTGGGTTCATGTCCGGAGAACACGCTGCGCAATCCATTTGTACGATTCCTTCCTCTAAAAGGAAATCATTCACCAAGTTTACACGATGTGGCCTGCAATTGTTGTCCACTAACATGAAGTCATCTCCAACTGCTGCAGCTTAAGGGACAACAATAGGTCTCAGGATCTCATCCCTTTATCGGTGACTGCTCAGAGCTCCATTTCGAATGATGTGGAGATCAGTGCGCCCATCAATGGAGATGCCAGCATTATTCCCCCACTGCCAAATCTTACACTTTCGTGCACGAACGCAGGATTGTTTCTAGTGTCACGTTCCCTCCCGATGAAAATACGTCTATTATCAGAATGAATAAAAAAACGGGACTCGTCAGAAAATAGAATACTGCGCTATTCAATTCTCCTCCAGTTTACACGCTGTTGCCCACTTCTTGCGGGAGCGACGGTGCCTTGCTGTTAATGGGACACACACCATTGGTCGGCGAGCATACAGATCTACAGCATGAAGGTGGTTTCGGAAGTTTGTGTCGAAACTGTGGTGGCAGTAGCCGAGCGAAGGTGTCGTTGAAGAAGAGTGGCATTCATGTTTCGGCGTCTCCGAGGTGTCGGCGTTAAACAGCGGTCGGTCTTCATTGGGCGTTGTTGCACGTCTGCGCCCTTGCCCTCATCTTCGGCCTGCATTTCCAGTATCCGAAAAAATGGTTCCAGATCCGGGAAATCCCGCTTTGTGATACTCCAATGGCTTCTGCTACTTCGGCTTGTGTCCCCCCCCCTCTAACCAGCCAACAACTCCCCAATCTTCTGATTCGGTTAAATGACTTCGTTGAGACATCTCTCTCATCGAAACAAAGCGCTTAGTGAATGTCGATCATTCTTCTCCGCTTTGTCTTGCATTAAGCTGAAAACCAAATCAAATTCGCTGCCTCTAAAGCGTCGTCATGGACATCAAACTCAAAATCTGCATACTGCGAAGTTTGAAAATAATGAAAATTAGCATTTGTGACTCTCTTCTTCCATTTTATGCAAAAACATTTGCTTATGCCGCTATCTTATATAATGCTTACAATATCCTTTAATTGTTTTGAGCAATGTACTTTGCGTTACTGAAGTCTTTCTCAGGGAAATGCCAATGGGGGAGGGGGGATATACAAAACGTAGCATGTGGGAGAAATTGTTTTCGAAGAACACGAAGGAGGAAGAAATAATTTTCGAAACTTCTTCCACACGTCAGTATTCCAAATTTCTTCATTTTACAATTTTCCCACCATTAGCAACTTTTCTTTGTTTTATCAGAGACATTACGAGACTCACTGAGCACACGTGGATGGCTGAGCCCTGAAAGGAGGATCGGGCATAAGAGCATCAGCACCACAATTATAAATTTCTTTGAAGGCAGGAAATACTTTTGCTGTTGATCAACTATACAGCTGAAAATCACAAGACTTAAAAATCGATCTGAAGAATATGCGTCGTGTGGCTGCAAGGATGAGAGACCCATCTAAATCGAAAAAGAAAACCAATGAAATTGCAACACTATATTTTTTGAGCTGTTGAGACATCTTGCAAAGGAATAGATTTATAACAATTGTATGCACTCTACCTGTCTCAACATGCGCATGAGAAAATTCAGTATTCGACTTTTTAAAAATTATATCCGTACTCCCAGGTTCAGAATAGGCTTCAAAGTTTCATTATCTTTGAAGTGCGTAGAAGCAGGTCAGGAAAATCAAATTGGCATCTTATAGTGGAAAAGCCGAATTCAGCTGCTCTAATTTTTGAGATTTACAGAAACAAACTGTTTCCCATTTCTCCTAATAAAACTTTTAAAAAGTAAAATGATCAAACATCTAAATTGAGAGCAACTTCTTTCTACTCTTTTATTTTGACTCTGATTTTACATGTTGCCACTTTCAAAAAGTGAAAGTACTACAAGAAAGTAAGACAATGTTTCAGGCCTGCTTTTACCAGTTCAGTCTCTTTTAACAATCCTCCCACCTTTTGATTAATGACACATAAATTAATCAAAACACTAATGAAACAATTATGAAGTTAAATAGTTAAAAATTCAATTTATAGTATTTAAACTTTAAAGTTACTTAATTAGAGTTCAAGTAATAAATCTGGATGGGAGTTTAACTCGTCTTTCAGATCTAGTCACGATAGTTTTGAACTTTTGGGACAACTCTGGAACAGAATTGTTTGTTCATCGGTGATTCAGAAACTATATTTTCCTTTTCAAGTGTTTCAGCTTCATTTTTCTCATCTGACTCCATAGATGAAGGTATTTCGAGGGGGAATATTTTCTTTTTTGGTCGAACTAATTCTCCAGAAGCGGTTTTGACGCGAACAACACGAATATTGCCTTCTTTTCCTGGATATATCTCAGTCACTTTGGCCATAGCACTTTGCGCTTGTTGTCACACTCCACAAGAACTACATACCCAATTTTAATCTGTCTGGAAATTAACATTGTTTATGGACGTTGAACCAATAATCCGAGATATTCAAATCTAAACCTTCTTCTCAGAAGTTCTCGCACACCTTGAAGATGTATAAGTCTCTTGCTGAAATTAATTCGATCTAGATGATCCAAATCAGGGGCACCAAACCTTTAGCTGGTGGAATTTTTTCTAAAAACAAGGACGGTGTCAAAGGAATGAGATCGTCAGAGTCCTCTTTCACATATGTAAGGGGTCTGGAATTCACTGTTGATTCGCAGTCGCACAACACACTCATTAACTCTTCGTAGTTCAAAGACGCCTGGCCGAAGATACGACGCAAAGGTTTCTTAATCATTTGCACAAGTCGTTCCTAAAAACCGCCCCACCTTGGTGTTGCTGATGGGCTAAACTTCCAGTGTATCTTAAGTATGGCATCTTCCCTTCCAACGATATTCCAATCAATTGACTCAAAGAGATTGTTGGATCTGACAATATTATTAACATTGTCGCTGTAAATTATTGATGGCCGCCCTCTACGTGCAATAAATCTTCTAAATGCAAGTAAAAATCCCTGAGTAGAGAGGGTGAAAATCAGTTCCAAGTGAGCCGCTTTGAAAACAGCACAAGTAAAAAGTATGATCGAGGCTTTACTCTTGTTTTTCAAAACTAGTGGCCGGCTAAATCTATACCCACAATTTCGAAAATCTTAGCATCTCTAACTCTATTTTCGGATAGAGTAACTGGAACTGTCTGCAGCCCTTTAGCTTCATGCCTTCTGCATCTAACACATCGAGATAAAGCTCCTCGGATAGTTGATCTGCTTTTGACATTCCAAAAGGTTTCTCGAAGTTTGTAGATTAATACATGTATCCCGGCATGAGACAAAGATAGATGTTTATGAAGTATCAACTTCTCCACAACTACATGCTTCTTCGGAAGCAACATGGGAAAAATAAAATTGTGATGGTCCTTTCTTTCAGTTAAGCTAGTCTTAGCACGTAAAATGTCTTCCTCATCTTTGATTGGCGAAGAATGAGGCATCTATTGGCGAAGAATGAGGCCATTCTTCTTCCGACAATGCCAGACAATGAGACAATGAGGCCCAGGATTCAATAAGTTTCTTCATTGAGCATCCTCTTGATGGCATGTCGGCTGGATTTTCTGTACCAGGTATATGGTGCCTGTTTCTAAAGTCTGTCAGGTTCCTAATTTCTGAAACTATTCACAAACGTTCTACCGTTCAAAGCTTCTACATTCTTTATCCAAAAGAATGCTGTCAAAGAGTCGGTGCAGTAATACTCTTTTGAAATTACGATCTTGAGATTCTTCTTAATAAATGAAACCAATCTTGCTTCAATAAGAAAAATAAGCAATTCAAGTCTTGGTATAGTTGTTTTCTTCAACGGAGCTACTCTGGCTTTAGCTTGCAATAATGTCAATTTGACTTCATCTGATTTTTGGCTTCTCAAAAATACTACACTCGCATAAGATCCCTGTGAAGCATCGGAAACAATGTATGGAGACTAAAAGACTGCCCACCGGTCTGAGTAACTCACCTAGGAAACTTTACTGATGCTAACAAGGGCAATTCCTTAACCCATTTCAAGAATTTTCTTTTGATTTCCCCAGCTCAATTTAGTTTCCCAAATATTTTGCAAGTATACCTTCGGTCGAAGCGTGAAAGATAGATAAAACCGATTGGGTCGAAGATTCTCTGTGAAATGGATAACACGTTTCGTCTTGTCACTATGATGTCATCTAAGTCGACATTAGGTATGTCACAAAACAGTGAATCTTCAAATTTATCCCACATAAGACCAAGAACCTTTAGTGGTTCACTTATTGTCAATTTCGCATTGCTCTTTTCTGTCTGCTCCCACCCTCTCAAGTCGAAGTTACCACTTGCCATCAATCGAGTTGACTTTGTAATAAAATCTTCTGCTTCTTCATTCGAATTGACTGAGGTGACAGAGTTATCAACATAAAATGAAGATTCAAATTTTGAAACTGTATCTTTTAGAGAAATATCACACTGATCCAAATGCGATTTAATCACTGCACCTAATAAAAAGGACTGCATTTTAGTCCAAAAACTACTTTGCAGTGTCGAAATTCTCTTATTTCTTTTTGTTCAGAGTGTTTCCACCACAAAAATCTCAGAAAATCATGATCATTTTTTTGAATAGATATCTGAAGAAACTCTTTTTTGATATCTGAAATAATTCATATTTTTCCCCATCTGAAGCAAGAAGCAAGCTTGGTATTAATTCAATTAAATTTTCACCTTTTGCGAGACAGTCGTTAAATGAAAGAAACTCCTTCTGCTTACACGAAGCGTCAAAAACTGGTCTTATGGATGTTGTAGAGTTCTCTTTGAATATCGGCCTGTGTGGAAGGTAATGGCTGTGCACACTTTTCTCCTCTTTTGGTACTTCTTCGATTATTCCGGATTTAACCCATTCTTCGAACACTGCATTGTAAGCTTCTGTTTTATCTTTCAACATGAGTTTCTTTGCCTTGGAATTTATTCTTTTTTTCGCTACTTCTCTGTTACTGGGTAATTTGTCTTTATCATTGATCCAAGGTAAAGAGACTTCATATCTATCCTCTGATCTTTTTAGGGTCTTGTGAAAATGATCCCATACCGATTCTTGTAACCCGACATCCCTTCTATTTTTTTTTGGAATCTGTAATTCCCAATGCCTCTAGTTTCCACAAGTGTTCTATGTCGCTACTGTGAACCAACATGGATATTATCAGGGAGGACATAGACACATTACTTTCTGAAGTGTAATAATTTATTCTACCCATAACTGTCCATCCAAGCAAAGATTCCACAGCAACCAATCCCTTTTCTAATTTGTGAACTTTTCCCATTTAACAATGCACCTGCGACGTCTGCTCCAATAAGTATTTCTATTTTCAAATCTTTTCTTCCAACATCAGAGACAGTGGTACCTTTTTGTTTCATTTCTTCTATCCATGGTCCAGGCTGCAAACTGGTCACTGGTCCACAAATCTTTAATTGCTCCAACAGGTTTAATCTTCTAGAATAATTGCCATACTAAGAGACACTTCATAACGTTTATGGATTTCTCTCTTTGTTGTGGCTCCTGAAAAAAGAGCTTGAATCAAAGTTTCTGTTCCATTTGAATGGCACCCAATTTCTTCAGCCGTTCGTTTTAATATATATGAACGCTGTGATCCAGTGTCAATGAGTGCCCTCATCGTTTTATACCTTTTATTAGATTCGATATTCACTAATAAAGTTTGAAGTTTGGTTTGGTTTAGTTATATTAACGTCCCGTTTGAAGCAACACTAGGGCTATTTTGGGACGGACCTCGTGATTTTGAACCGCGGTCAGATGACGAGAACGACACCTGTGCTGGCACCTCCCTCTCCACACCACACCACACCACACCAGCGGGAGGAATAAAGTTTGAAGATACACGTCGTCTGGATAACTAAAACTGGACGTGCTAAAGATAATTTTTGTGCCTCGTCCTCCTTAATTTTATCATCATTCTTCTTTTTACATGTTTGTAAGCCTGGACACATTACAGCCCAATGTCTTCTTAAGCATATCAAGCATCGAACAGCTGAATTGCATTGCTTGGCCCTATGCCCAATTTTTAGGCAGATGAAACATCCATTCCTCTTCTTAATTTCATCATTCCTTTGAGTTAAAGTCATTTTTTGAGCCACAAAACAATTTTGGCTTTCATGTTTCTCACAAAAAATGCAAAAGTTCTTTTCCCCAAGTTAAATGTTTTCTTATGGCCTGAGAATAATTCATTCGCAGTAGGCACGAAATCTTCATTTTGGAACATTTTATCCCTTCTAACTTCGTTTCGTGCACCAAAATCAAATTTAAACCCTGCTTTTACCAGAGAAATTCTCTGCTCTCCCTCAACTTCACTTCTCAAAAATAACAATAATTGTTTTAATTTTTCGGAATAAGTATTTTCTTTTGTAATTATTGATGCATGATTTCTCAGCCAAATTCTTAACTTCTCGGGAATACATGATTTAAAGAGTGGAAATAACATGGCAGAGTATTTGTCGCTTGTCAATCCAATTGATTCCAACGAACGCAAATAGGATTCTAATTTATTGTACAGCTCGGACACACTGCACCTTTTTCTTTGCTCAGCTACATTTTTAATAATTAGACTTAAAAGTTCTAAAAGCTCTTCCCGTCCGAATCTATTTTTCAAGCTTTCTATTACTTTGGAATAATTTTTCGAGGTTTCCGGGAAGCTATTTACAATGTCACGTGGTCTAGTACCAGGTATGGTAGCTTGGATCAAGTAGGGAAATTTATCTTCGTTCTGAATTTCTTTATCGTCATGAATTCTTTGGAATTGCCCCCCAAATGGCAACCAGTCCTTAATGTCCCCACCGAATTGTTTCAATGCTATTTCAGGAATTGAGTTTTCGTTTGTTTAAGTTTGGAGACACACTGGCGACGGATTGCGCAGTTTGGCGGGAAAAGAACTTTTCAACTTTAACTTTAATTAAACTGTTCTTTGTATTCTTCGACGCTTTCCCACTCACTGTTAATCTGCTCTTCGGAAGATTATTCTGAATCTAAAATTTGAATATCATAAGAATGAAGTTCGTCCGATAAACGCTCTAAAGTTGTCAATTTGATCTTACAAGTTCTTCGTCCGGGTTTTCTTTATCAATTTCAAGTTTAATTCCATTACATATTCTCGTAAAAGATGCTCTAACAGGTTTTCGTCTCTGAATTAGTGCTTCCATTTCCATAAATTTAGACAAAACACGAAAGCAAAATGTAATAGATCGTCTGACCTTGAACGCTCAAAGCATCCGTTACAAAAAGATAAATAAATTTTTTTACCTGTATTTTTTTTTTTTTTTTTTGCTTATTTTCATAAATCACGTACCGAGGTCACCAAATTTTGAGATCTGCAGAAACAAACTGTTTCCTTTTCTCCTAATGAAACTTTTAAAAAGTAAAATGATTAGACATCTAAATTGAGAGCAACTTCTTTCTATTCTTTTATTTTGACTCTGATTTTACATGTTGTCACTTTCAAAAAGTGAAAGTACTACAAGAAAGTAAGACAGTGTTTCATGCCTGCTTTTACCAGTTCAGTCTCTTTTAACACTAATGCCATTAGAATCTGCTGTCCAAATGAGCTGGTGGTTTATCATATTTTCCAATGAGATCTAACAAGTTTGGCTATTTACTGTTAGATCTATTTTAAATTATAATAAATTAATACATTATTCCAAATTTATTCATTTTTGTTGGATAAAATTTACCACTGAATACCTAGAAATTGGACAAGAATTGCACTATTTCTTTGTAAATACACTGGTGTGCAAAACTTAAGCAACAATGCAAATTTTAAGCAGATAGCCATGAAATTGCAGAAGAGGAGTTCTTGCGATCAGTACAATGAACACGTAATTGAAGAGAAAGGTCATGCGTATGCAAATATCAGGAACAAAACGTCACAGGCGACGTGAGCGTACGCAAAACACGTGCGGAAGGCGCGCGCAGCTCAACACTACAATAAAAGGAAGGACGGAGACGCAATTAAAGACATTCTCTGCAAGTGCACGTGAGTTAATTCGTGAAATATGGCTAGCAGAAATCACCTGGACGATTTCACACGTGGAAGAATGATCGGAAAGCTGGAGGAGGGGCGTAGTGTGACCAGTGTATCTCAAGAGTTCGGAATCAACAAAAGTGTCGTTTCGCGCGCTTGGAAAGCCTTCCAAACCACAGGTACAGCTGTGAGAAAGGTTGGTGGTGGCCGCCCTAGGAAAACAACTGCAGTGGATGACCGACATATCGTCCTGCAGGCGAAAAGAACCCGAAAGCAGTCAGCAAGCACCATTGCTCAGCAACTGTGTGCAGTAACGGGGCGACAAGTGTCGCGTTTTACTGTATCCAGACGCCTTCACAAAGGTGGCCTATTCGCCCGCCGTCCTGAACGCTGCATCCCTTTGAAAGTTTCCCACCGGCGGCACCGTTTAGAGTGGTGCAGGGAGCACAAAAACTGGACATCTCATCAATGGAGTCGTGTCCTCTTTACAGATGAGAGTCGATTTAGTGCCACAAGCGATTTCCAACGCCATTTGATTTGGAGAGTGGTCGGGACACGGTTTCATCCCAGTAACATCACGGAAAGAGACCGTTTCGGTGGTCCTGGAGTTGTCGTCTGGGGAGGCATTATGATGAACGGGCGGACTGAGCTCCACGTTTTCGACAGAGGTTCTGTAACTGGAGATAGCTATTGTCAGGAGGTGATCCTTCCCCATGTGCGTCTGTTCCGAGGTGCCATTGGATCAGACTTCGTTTTTATGGATGACAATGCACGGCCACACAGGACTCATGCTGTTGAGGAGCTCCTGGAAAGTGAAGATATCACTCGAATGGATTGGCCGGCGTGCTACTCTGATTTAAATCTGATAGAACATGTGTGGGATGCTTTGGGGAGACGCCTTGCGGCACGATTACATCCTCCTGGGAACACCCGACAACTTAGATAGATGCTGATTGAGGAATGGGCACTCTTACCTCCAGAACTGTTGGACAATCTGGTGCTGAGTATGGGGAGACGGTGCGAAGCAACCATTGCAGTAAGGGGAGGGCATATTCCATACTAAGGAACATCTGCTTGCTGTTCTTCCTCTTGGACAGACAATCATGTGTAACGATACTATATTAGTTCAATAAAGTCTTTTTTTGTTTGATTCCATACTGTATGCATTGTATTCATTTCTGCGCAACTATGCTTTCGTCATTCTTTCAGAACAAAATACTGTATCTCATTTCTGAATTTCATGTCTCTCAGATGATTTCTCGGGAAGTTATGGCAAAAAACATACCTGTTGCTTAAGTTTTGCACACCAGTGTATTTAAACTGAATATTTATCTCGCATTTAAACATACAGTATATTCTTGCCGGACTCTTGTAACGACATTTATAGAAAAAGTGTCAAAACGTTGTTTAAAAAAGTTGCCGACAGATGTAGAACGCACATTACCGTAATTAAATTCAATTATTCGTGATTTGTCCGTCGAACCCTATTTCTGTGTTTTGAAATAGGATTGAATTAAAAGACATGAATTAAAAGAGATGTAATTGAGGCTAACTTTATCAGTGCTAGAGCTAGTTATTTCTTCTGAAATGTGTCAAGTCTGAAACAAAATTCCTATGCAAATTTTTACAATATTTATTGCTTTACTCCTTTAATGCGATGGGCTATGCAACTAAATGACGAAGATAAGGCGCGACTTTGAAAGAATCGCAGTTAGACTCCTTTCCACGTCGAGTGGAGTTTTGATTCCTGAAGAATACCAGAAGAAACTGTAGCTCATCTTCTGTCGCTTCTTCATTTAACAGTATCTATGACAAGAAAGCTCCATTTTTGTTATCTTGCGGCGTAGATTATTGCCTTTCCTTGCCATTTTCCACGTAAAGACTTGCCTGTAGAAAATCATTTTTTTCTGTTTAGTTTTCTCCATCTTCTGTTTCCTGGAGAAATCGCGTCGCGCAGTTCCTCAAAAAAAAAAAAAAAAAAAAAAAAAAGCATAGAAAAAAATTTAGCGTTGATTTGTTGAAGCTGTCTTACTTTCATCATCAGGAATATATTCATTTTAAATAAACTAGATTTTCCATCTGTATAAAAGTCGGTTTCAGCTGAATTCTGGAACACTTGTAAAGTTATTTTTTTCCGATATTTTTTACCATTAATTCTTTGAGACATCTCGAGAGAAAACATATGTCCGGAAAAATGATATCCAAACAAATGAATACAAACTATTCTAAAAAAAAAAGAGTAGAACAGAGCACGCAACCTTGCAGGTTTTTCTCAAGCTCTCTTCCTCCGCCCAGTCTCATTCATATCTTGTCGCTTTAAGTTCTATTCAGATTCCTGCAAAATAAAAGACGAATAGGATACAGATAGCAATAAAAAAAGAAAAAGAAATGCAGCATCGTCTACGATGTTTGTTCAGCGGACTGCAGTTACTCTTTCTAGTTATACAAGAACGATAATAATGAATATAACCTCAATAATAATGAATTTTTTTTAAATTCTTTGTGTCATGAATAACAAGAAAAATGAAATGAACAAAGAAGAAATAAAAAATAAACAAGGGAAATGCGTGCATTTGAATTTTATTTGTTAAAATTATTGCTACCGTCTTTCTAGTGTTAATATTTCTGAGAATGAGCCCTTCCGGAATTTTACCAGGGCAAGAAATGGGGCAGACTGACATGTAGCAGTTCAGATCTGTTGAATCGATATTAAATAATAACTTGATTATGTTTCTTTCCACATCGTCAGTTTCACCTTTCTTGAGATTATTGAAATCCAGTTCCGTAAAAAGGAGGTTGTCTGGAAGACTGGAAAGTTAGGGAGGAATTGTGGAGTCCAAAATGTGTGAGAAATCATGGTTGCAAGTGTGGAAAAAGTCTTGTTTCTTAAAAGAGGGTAAACAGCTACAAAGGAGAAACCGCATTGATACAAAAAGAATTTTTAGAAATCTTTCTTTTGATAAGGACATTTTGATTTAGCAAGTATATGTTGCTAAAATGTTTTGAATTGGAAGCATTTTGTAAAACTTATCCCTCAATGCTCGCCATTTCGTTCATTAGCCTTCTTTCCAACATTTCATTTCTCCCTGATGTGAGTAATGTTTCTTTTTTCAAAATTTATCAATCAAGGATTTGAGTTCTAGAGCAATCATTGTGAGTAAAGAAATCGAGAAAGAATTATTTGCTCTATTGGTTAAAATTTTGGTTAAAAAATTAGATTAAAAATGTGGTAAAACTTTAGATTTTTAAGTCTGAATTTTAAAATCTTGGAGACATACATGCTCCATTTCATTTCCTTCACAAGTAGTGGAATAAGACCAGTCTTTGAGAGAATCTACTGCTGATCGCTTAGAGACTCAATATCTATAAAATCCCATCTCCTGACAAAATGAAATATTCTGCAACCATGGAATTTTGATTGGACATCTTTCGTACTCACTCAGTTTGGAAAGCTGGCAAAGATTGGCTGTTATTTAGAATTAGATTGAAACTTACAGCGAAATCCAAGGCGGAATTTTCTCTGTTGGGTATTCTTGATGTCATTAGCAGGATATGCCTTGGCCGACAAATGCAATTTGTGGATAAGATGTTGTTTTTACTTTAATTAATACACTTCGCTTATGAGTTATCAAATTCACAGAAAGACCAGCAAATATAATTCGAAATATATTTTCTATAAAAGCCTTTTTATTTTTCATCTCTTTTCATTTTCTTTGGATGCTATTTGATAAACAAAGATATTTGAACTTTTGCCAATACTGCTAGGGAAGAATTGGTTTAAAATGTTCGTCGCTTGTTTACTCTCAGTATAAAATTTCATTTCATCAGTACTGCAGTAGAGATTGTATTAAACTAGATTTTTGAGGTGCGGAAGAGAGAAATTTAGGCTCTACAGAGAAATGGCATCGTTATTACAATTCTACTAAATATTTGGTTAAATATCTCTCTCTGTCCATCAATAGTAATGAGAAGCACGCATCTATAAACATGTACTTACCTTTCTCAATCTTGATCTGGCCATCCGTTCCCTTGAACTAAAGCCGATGCTAAAATTAACAGTTAGCTGTAATAGTGATCATTTACCATCATTTATCTGTCATACTGATAGAAGCAGGCATGCTATTGCCTTCAGAGTTCTCTATACCAACTGGCAGACTAGACTGCGTTTTCTTGATAATGCTGTGAATACGGGAATTCCATAGATATTTCACAAGCAGTACAGTATGCAGTTGATGTCATAACAAACAAACCAAAAAGAGCATTAAGAAGCATTCTCCGCCTTATGCAAGTGTGGACTTGCAGGAGGATTTCGTCTTCCTCGTCACTTCTCACTGCAGTCTGGCGTCTTCGAATGGAACTTTCATTTTCAATGATCCACTAAGAGTATAACTTTCAAATATTCCATTGGGCAATTCCTCTTTAACTACAGTAAAGAACACATTGCAACAGAAAATCACCATAACTTTGTTACCTGTGGTTTCCCAACCCGACTTTGATGTACTTGGCATCTAAATACACACAAAACAAAGACGGGAAGCATGTGATGTGAAAAAAGTATCTTAAAATTTCAAAAAAAAAAAAAAAAAAAAGACAAAATTTTAAAATGGCAGCGTAGTCAAATTTTTATGCAGATTTCTGTAGCATTTTTGCCAAATCATATTATTAAAGTCAAATATCAAATAAAATTTAAATTTAAAAATAATTCTGGATTGCAGCTATATGCTGATTTAAACAAAGCAAGTAATTTTTAATATCTTTGAATGAATGGGTTGTTCAAGTCACTTAAGTTGATATTGAAAAGAAAGAAAAAAGAAAAAAAAATCGATAAATTTAAAATAAGAACGCAGAAGGAAATTTGCAAATAACTTAGACAGATTAAAATGTGCACGAAGGCTACCGTTTTCTGTGCCATGAAAGCTGACACCTTTAATACTTGATTTAGGAACTAAGTAGGGAACCAAACACATTTTTTTTCCAAAAAAGAATTGACTAAGTTGTCCCGATACCTAACAATTAATGCTATAACAGAAAGATATACAGAAAATTTTTATCTTAAAAATGACCGAAAAGCAACCGATTTTCCCGACTTTTCTGATTTTTAAGCTTGATGCGGAAACCGTAGATATCAATCATTTTATTAATTTTTTTCCACAATATATTTGTCACCATTTTCCCCTTTTAAGCACTATAACAACATGAAAAAAGGAAATCTTTTTTTTTTGGGGGGGGGGGCTTACTTTAATGCATATAGCTTTTGCATTTAAAATTATAAAAGATAGGTGCTTTATTTTAATTACTAAATTTTAATAAAGTTATTAAATATTAAACTTTATATCTTGATAGAAGAAGAAAATAAAAGTAAATTCTTGCTTACAAAACTTAAATGTGAAAGAAATGCATGGTGTGTGTGTGTGTGTGTGTGTGTGTGTGTGTGCGTACGTGCGTGCAGTTCAAGCATCTTCCCCAAAATACTGGTAAATACTCTTTTTTTTTCAGTTCCAGATTTTTCCACATCTTGCGATGCTTTTTTTTTTAAATTAAAAGGTCTTGCATAACTGACATCAAAATACGTTCTTCTTTTGAAAAGCAGCTGTTCAGAGAAAAATATTACAAAACGGACAAAATACGCTTTCTTTGGCTGGTTGGAAGTTCTTCTAAGAAGATCCAGAAATCAAAGGTACTCAGTTCTTGACTTTTATTTTAAGATTTACTATTTTAAAACATTCGCTTGGTGGGATCTTGCATTGCGCAAGGACTTTAAGATATATTGCTGCCATTTTAATTGTTTTCTCATCCTGAAATATTCGGAATTATTTAATAATCAATTCGCAAAATTATTACTAAAATTCTTGATTTCAATGAAAAATGTTTTTAGCTATTAAATTTTATCTAAGCAGTTAATCTTTTTAGATAATAAATTTTTATTAAGAATGAAAGTCCAAAGTGAATTTTTAATCATTTATAATTTTTTTCAGAGAAATATTTTACTAAAAAAAGCTGTAAGTTAAATAAAAATCCTTATACATGTCTTTAAATATTTACTGCTTACATAATTCCTCAAATACATCTGATCCTTAAAATGTTTCATACTCTTACACAAATTGTAAAGTGGTCGTATTCTCTCTTAATCGCATCAACCGCGAATCCTGCGTCTCGTCATTGTGAGAGGACGCCGTGCTCAACATTTAAGCTTAATGGTATTAGTATACATTGAAAATTGCTCCACTGCTTAGGCGCAATAAAAAAAATAAAGTTTTACTTTTCTTAAGTTTCTCAGTTTAAATTTCAAAGTTTATATAACATATATTTTTGTTTCTATTTAAGAATGATACATAATAAATCAAGAAATTAATAATTGACTCTTTACAAAATATACTATTTCAAAATGTTCAACACTTAATTCTCTTTTTAATGATTGTTAAAACATTTTTTCTTTGAAAATAATTTCAAAAATTTCATTTCATAATCAGGACATTTTATTTTGTTTTTCACTTAAAGATATTATCACATTAAGCATCACATATTGCGGCATCGTATTAAATCATTAGAATTAGATATGTAATAATATGGGCATTTTAAAATTTGTTGCATCCACTAGCATTTTGTAATTAAATTCCGCCACAGCCGATGTTTAACGCTAACTAATATTGAAATGCTTTCATTTTGCTAAGAAAAAATTAATTTATTTTGTAAAAATCACAATTTTACTTTAGTTCATAAGTTTTAATCTTTTGAATTAATCGAGAAGGATAGTTAAGCACTCAGTATTAATTGCTTAATAGATAGGTTAACCATGCTTAAGTTTACTTCTAGGCTAAAGCTTGATGTGAAATGTCACTATTTTGGCCTATTTTGCCTACATATTTAAAAAAAATATTTCTTTAAGTTCAACACTGTTTGAACAAAAACCTCAAAGTATAATATTTAAATTTCTTTTATATGTTTCTGTTTATATTTCTTCCCGATAAAAATTGTAAATTTTCTTTTCGTGTACATAAACCTTCATTTCTATTAATGTTCCAAGAAATATGACAATAGATCTGTCATTTGTAACTGCTTCGCACGAACCCCATTGAAAGTATTCGTGGCCTTACTCAACTTCCCTAAATTTATTTGGTGAGGGGTGGGAGGGGAATTCGGAGGGTATGCAAGAATATTCCGAGAAGATCCTTCCCGCTGATTTTTATTGAAGGATTGAAAGAAATTTGAAAACAGCAACTGAGAATGAGAAGGTATTGATCTTTCCCTTCTTCCAGCTTGCCGAGAGGAAGCTTTTCTTGCAATTTAGGTTAACTATCTTGTTTTTCTCACATTGTAATGGGGGGGGGGGGGGGGATTTTGCTTGTTTGTTTGGATTTTGTTTCGATGGAGTTTTATGGCACGGAATGCCTTTTCGATGATGTTGCAGCAAACTCAATATTAAAATCTTGAAATGCAATTGAATAAAAACAATAAAAATATAAAACAGAAATGTAAAACAGTATTTAAGAACGAGCTCGTATGAAAGCAGGAATGGTGCCAAATAAAAGAAATGGAACAATATATGACAACTCATTTCTATGTTCTAATCGAAAAGCCAAAATAACGTTAACGTGCAATAAATGCAGACGAATATATATTCTTAAGGAAATAAAAAGGGTTAACATAAGAAATCTTGGAAATAAGAATCGTCTGACGATAATCTCGCAAGAAGATAATCTTACTCTTGCGTAAATTAGCCTTTTTTTATTGTGTCCTATCTTCTCCTTAGTTTGGAGAACATAGAACAGAATAAACATAAATATTTGGCTTTGCAAAGCAAAACATGGGAAACAGACAACTGGCAACTGCTGATAGCGCTCAGTAGAGAAGGTTCCGCGACCCAGTGAGGTCAGCGAGAACAATCCGCGATACTTTTCCCATTACATCGAATTTTCTACTCGGCAGTGTTGGCCATTCGTCTGTATTAAGCTTAATTGCGTGAAGTATTTGACCGATCTAATCACCCCATTCATTTTGCAACTGAGAGTGTAGTGTAAATGCCACATATTTCTGAAAATCAAAAAGAGGCATTGGTGCAGTATAAATCACATGCAACACTTCTGCATTTTGTATCTTATCTTACAATAGTAAAAAATAAAAATAAATATTTCATTAATTAAATTATTGCTAACAAATATGTATTTTTATGAAAACATTTTGAAAAAATACGAATCGTTAAAAACCTTCGCCATCCCTCTTCAACAACAACCAAACGACTTCACTGAACTTGATTTCATTTTATAGAATCCACACAAACTATAAACAGACCGGATGTTCAAACAGGAGCGCGGGTATTCGGTTGCAGCTTCCAGAGTTTGATGCGAATAAATGGATTTTGTCCCTAAATACAGAAAATTGATCACGAATTCGTGATAAACTGCGGTTTATCCGACGCATTTCAGCAGCTGGAACGATTGTTTTTATTGCAGATAGAATCCCATTTTGCCGAGTCAAAGAACAGAAATCCCAACTCAATGGAATCTTCGGGCGAGAATTATTTCTTTTTACCAAACAGTATCTTTTTAAAATATTAGTAATCAAAAAACAAGAAAAGGAAATCGTTTTTTGATTCAATAGTTCTAAATATTTGGAGAGAAGGAAAGCGTTAAAATACCACGAAATGAAACGCTAATATATTGTTTTGAAAAATAATTTTTCAAAATCAGCTTTAATTTTTTTATTTTGAAGTGAACGAAGAAATGTGCTGCTTTTTTAGATTTTTGACTAAACATTTAATTTACGTAAAATTATTTTTCCAATAATTTATATTGAGAAAATCTACTATTCCTTTAATTGTTTGATTTTTCTAGTTGTGTTTTGTTATCTGCATTGCATTTTTTTATGCATCGTTATAACAATCTTCAAATTATCATTTTAAGTTTGCAATACATTTCATTTTTTTCAAAATATCTACGAGCATTTTCAAGAAACACCTTCATTATGTAATTTTTTTTTAAAAATATCTTTCAATTTAGAGGGGAATTTTTTTCTACTCTTTTTAAAGTTGGAAGTATTCTTGACCCACAGCACACTATACGAATCGAAAGGAGTCCTATAAAGGACAAATAATGAATGAGCATGCTATGGTTATTAAAGAGCAAATAACCAATCATTTCCTTTTTATCCCCCCCCCCCCAAAAAAAAAGTTAAGCTATTCTATTGGCCTACTCGACACAAAGCGATATCGATTCACATATTCAACTTCTCCGCATTGGTGCATAAAATAAATGCTTGAATTTCTATACTGTTATTTGGCAATTCCAAGAGAACTAGTTCCCACATTTTCGTCTATAGATTTCGTAAAAAATCTCTATAACAATATAGAAGTTAAAATTTTAATGGAACTAATTTAAAATGCCTTATTGAAGAGATTACATTTTTAAAATTATTCGTCTATATATAATCTGCTAATTTTTGCCTACATTTTGCAGATTTTTCATACTGCGAATACATTTAAGCCGAAACTGGAAATGATTCATTTCTTTTATCAGCTTATTATATACTAGCCGCTTTTGACGACTAACGGGTTCTCCAAACTTAATGCTCGTTAAAATTTTCATTTAAATATTTTATATAACTTGTTTCTTCATAGCTTCTTCATCAAAATATTTTTAAGCTTAAAATTTTGAAAATCATATAATTCACTCATACTATTATAAAGGCCTTAATCCATAATGTAATATGTATCTCTCTAATTTTTTGTCAGGTACGCAACATTTCAACTTTAAATTAAAATGGAAATGATTAATCTGCAATAATGCAAAAAACGCATTTTTTTTTAATTACTGAAAGCAAGTATTTTTTTAAAATATGAGAACTGGAAGCAGAATCGTTCAGCATTTAAGTCTTAGTTATACACTCAATTTTATGCAGTCTTTTGGTCCTAAAGAGTCATATTTTATGAAATATTCTTGGCACTTCAATTTTTAAATAAACAAATGAATGTTTCTATATTCTGCTATCAAACATGATGTATTTATGAAGTTCTGAATAGAATGATTTAGAGCAATCAACATTTTGATAATCTTAGGCCAACCTTCAGAAAACCTGAGCGAATATTGACGTATTATCTTTGAGGTGGTCGATGAACTGTCTGGAAATCTCCCGTTTTTATTGAATAATGATATTTAAATTTTCATAAATCAGTCAGTAACCGATTTGGTTGTTGAAGTGAACCTCTTTTTATTTAAAACTAGCCGCCTTTGGCGACCAGCCGGTTCGCCAGTATTACCGCTCGCTACAATTTTCAATTAAATATTTTAAGTAACTGGTGTCTTAAAGGATTCTCTAACAAAACATTTTTAATCTTCAAATTTTGATAGCCATACCAAACTTATACTGTTTAGATTGTTTCGTTCAATTTACTATATATATTTTGCTAATTTGTTGTCATTTCCGGCAAAACTTCAACTTTAATTTAAATTGTAAATGATGAAATTGCAATTAATATTAAGATATTTTTTAATAAAACCAAGCGTTTTATTTTATTTATCATCTTTATTGTTATTAATTAATTATTATTATTATTGAATGTGAGTATTGCAAACAGAATCGCTCGGTATTTAAGTCTTATGTGAACTACAAAATATATTTCATCATTTATGTAATATCTCAAATAATAATTCAACAAAAATTTCTCAGATTCAGCATAAAATTCAGTTTTTCGTTTTGCTTTCAAAAGGATTGAAATGAAATCAATAATAATATTTTGTTCCGGCCTATAAATATATTTCAAAAATTATGAAGTCTAAATTTAATGCAGAAAGGTATCATATTCTGAGAAATATTCTGGACACACCAAATTTTAAATAAATGAATGAATGTTTCTATTTTCCACGATCAACTAAGAATTATTTATGAAGTTTTGAATGTTAAAAATTTAGAAAAACTCACCATTTTCATAATCTTAGGACAATTAATCTTGAGAAACCTGCGCGCTGATTGGCGTATTTTCTTTGAAACGATCGATGGAAAATCTAAAATTATCCTTTTTTTCATTGAATATTGTTATTCAAATTTCATAAATCAGTCAGTTTAAGTGATTGGAAATTAACTCTTAAAAGTCAGTGATTTAGTTGATTGGAAATTAACTCTTAAAAGTCAGTGATTTAGTTGATTGGAAATTAACTCTATGACCATCATAAAATCTGTGTTTTCTCTTGTGGTGTATGCATTCTCCTTAATATCCGCTCGAATAAAACATCACATACAAAAGTCCTACATAGAACAAACACATCAAAAATAAACATAACATTTCAATAGTTGCCAAAAACAAAACAGAGAAATATGCAATTAATAAGCAGACGATATATAGAAAAGTACAGATATTTAGACTGGAAAATGAAATTATCTGAAATTAACCACACGCGCAGACGATATTTACAAAAGTAAAAATATTCAAACCTGAAAAGGAAAATATATGAGTTATTCCATCAATAAATGCCATAAGTCTGTTTACATCTTCATAGATCATAAAATAATTTTTCTTGAATTTATTTTTTAGAAAAAATAATATTTCATATTTGTTTCATTTCCTACAGACACGTGACGAAAATTATATTTTTGCAGATTTCATTTCCAAAAAGATTTAATTTATTTTTAATTGGAGCTTTAATCAATGTGATGGCAACACTTTGAAAAAAGCTGATTTTTTCCCATGAATGCGAAACGTGCTTAATTTCAATTTTTATTTTTTACGAAAAAATACGAAGCAGATATTGGCGAGATGCCTGTTTCATGTCTTTGATGCGTTTGCCAGGAATTAGCGTGTCCAAACAGTATGAAGACACGGTGAAGTATTTTGGTGTTTCATAATTCTGCTTAATGCTGCCTGCCCCTCTCTTTCTATTATTTGCAAAACATTAAGAAAATGAATATTTGAGTTTTAATTGGACTGTTCTGAATCTCTGCATCATGAAGCTAGTATATCTTTTAACGTCACTTTTTATTTTTAATCTTCAACATCCTTACATTGGTTGACGTGGAAAGTTCAATGATAAGTAAGTTACAAAAGTATGAAAAGCCAACCAAGTACCGTCCATATCATCTAACAACGCTTCAGAATGAATACAACCGTTTAAAACCCCTTGTCTAATTTTAAAATGGAGGTTAATTTGACAATTCAAATCATTATAAACATATCTTTGTCCAAATCAGTATAGACGTATTAAGAAGTATGAAGAAAAACGTATAGATTTTTTTCCCCTTCCAGAAACCGCTTGCTTCTCGATTCTTGCCCAGAAGTCGCCGGAGCTGAAGAGGGGAGGAAATGAGAGACGTCCTTCTTGGTTGGTTGATCGGCTTGGTTGTGATTGCATGCGTGCTTTCAGAAGAAAATGGTGAGGAAGGTCATTAAGTTTCTCTGCACTTTTCTGATGCTCAGAAAATAATTATCTTGAGAATAACTGAAAGGTGCTGAGCGGCATCGCAGGATTTAATGACACAACACCACGCAATGAAAATGTCGACTGTGTGCTTCATTTAAAACAAGCATCTTTGCCGTGCATTCCGTGTTGCAATGCTTGGTCGCTGAAAAGGTTGAATTCGTGATTCGACGAAGAACAATTCGAACTTTAAAAATTTTTTTTGACAGTTTTGCCTTTTTATTATCTCTTGAGAGGACACGTTATGTTTCGGGGTCGTGCAATCTTACTGATTCGGTTTAGAACCCACAGAGCACTTGAAGTACTTGTAGATTGTGTACAATTACTATGGCGTCTTTGAATAATCTTATTTCAGCGTTTAAGTTTTGAGAAGCAATAATTTGACATTTATATGATGCATGGGCAAAACAATAGAGAATTAATAAACCACGAAGAAATCGGTTATATACGCCTCTCTATCTCTTTTCTGTTATCTCTTTTTCTCCCGTAGCTCAGTTTTATCAAATTTTTTTTTTTAATAAATTACCAATTCAGGTTATATAATAAATGAAATGAAATTTTCGTTGTACTTAGTATTACCACGGCGTGGATTTTCTAAATGACAGTAGAATGAATTCTTGAACATACAGTTTTCAAAAAATGAAAGGAAAACATGAACCGTAATAAGGTAATTTCTTGGAGGATAAATGTTGGTGGAATTTAAACATGACTTTATATTATTATAATTAAATATGACTTTATATAACATAATCCCAAAATCTCAATGAAAGCTTTTAGTGTTTGATAATATGATAATCTTCTTGCTGACGAAGGTGCACTGAGGCAATGACGATGGTATCTTTACTGACGAGCACCTCAGGTAGGAAGATGATAAGTTTTTGTTTAAGTAAGCGGCTTCTCATTAAAACAAACAGCAATAATACAGAGTCGAGTTATCTACACTCCTATGATGGGTGAAATGAATGCAGATCGCAGAACCGCACTGTATCGAATATATCGCGCAGCACATATCTATAGAAAAATAGACTGTCAGGAAAGACGCATAACAGTATCATGTAACACCCCCCTCTCCTATATTAATGCGGTGATGTCAAGCGGCTCATTACTTTGTCACTGGTGATGTAAACCTGCACCTGAAAGGGCGAACTATTAACCTTCTATCGATTTAATAATCCAAGAACTTTCAGATAGAACGGTGCATCCCTGATTCATTGAGAGACCAGCGGGAAAAAGACATTCGCCTCTCAACGATCCAAAGCGTGCAGTCTTTCTTTCTACTTCAGGTTTACATAGACATGTACGCATTAACATGCATACATAGACAATCTTTGATAAAACAGTGTTATTCTTAACTCTAATTTAAACTATTCCGCAAATTTGCTTTTTGTAAATTAGTGTTTGGATATTTCATCTAATGGATAAAAGAGGAAGGGTTTGATAAATTTTATATAAAGAAATTATTTTTAAAGTGAAAAAAAAAGCATCAGATGAACCAAATTAGATTTATTACATTCGCACGCAAATAATGTGGCTTTTTGAATATTTAAATCTCCAACATATGGCATTGATACATGAACCAGGGGCAATAGCTTATGTTTGTGTGTCCTATCTTGAGAAATCGTAGATATAATAATACTGCCATCGTAGAAAATACATGCGAGAACGACCCACTCTAGCTGAAAGGAAAGTGAACAAATCACAGTCAACAGCAGAAGTGGGCTAACTTATTTATTATTTCTTAATAATAAATACGGAATATATACTTACATACATAATAATAGTCACAAATACGATAATATCAAATGATGCATTTAATATTAAAATACATTAAAAAATGAATCATTTTCATCTAAAGTTGGTTCTCGTTATTATAGTTAGTAGAAGACATAGTTTGCATACTGTCCGCCAATCTTGAATACCTCGGTATATAATTATTAACTGGTAATCTTGCACAGACTCTAAGTGGAAGTCCGTGAGATGGGAACGATATGCTGTCTTAATTATATTCCTCCTTGGAAATGCAAATTCACACAGGCAGGTAGAGCCAAAGAACGATGTTAAATGATATGAAACTTCTTTTTAAAATCAGGATGCGTCTATTAAATTCCAAAAATTATTCTTAGGTTCTGAACAACGTGCACTTAAAGTCATGTCATTTTGTAGGAGAAAAACTTCGTTTCCCTTAAGAGAATACAATGTTCCATAAATATTTTTCTTTTAGTATGCGAGTCTTGGATCTTAGTAAAGGCGGTCACCCCCGAATATCTTGGTGGTCCACCGGTCGATCGCAGTCGACTTCATTCCCACCTCTGGTCAAAAGGAATAAACGTATGTTTTCATGACTGGAAGATATAATTATCTCCCACGTTGGAAAGCAGCTCCTTTAGGAATATGGGTGGGGTGATAAGGAATCACGTGAGGTAAAGAGGCGGATGGCAGAAAGATTACAAAAGCGCAGAAAGCACCGGAGCAAGCGATAGGACAGCACTGCAGGTTACTTTTCCTCAATCCTCAGTACGTTATTGCTATTACCAGTTTCTCCGAAAATGAATTTGAATGGAGATCAAAATTATAGACACGAGTTGCCTCACAGACAATAATAGTTTATAATTATTTAATTATAAACTATTATTTTTTATTAGGATTGTGTTGTATTCAATATTTTAATCACGGGGCGTGTTAATTCGATATTAGTTAATCCAAATGAGTCTGGTTTAAATAAATTTGTAAACTCAACATTATTATAATTCAGACAAGTCGAGGCAGAAATTCGATGACATTTCGGTAAAACTATGCATTATTTTTTATTTTTAGAAGCTTACATCTTAAAATATTAAAATAATAATATTTTACCTTTTTAGATGATAATAATGTGTACATGTCAAGAATTATTTAAAAAGATTTTATGATTGTCTACAGATGACGAAATGGAAGCGGAATCTCTCAGTCAACTCTTAGGGAATCTCGAGTTCGTTGAAAGCGACGAGTTAAGGTAAGAAAATTCATATGAAGTCATTATGATTTGGCACATTCTTCTTAATGCCCGGTCAATGGCCATTTCACCTTTTTTCAGCTTGTCCAATATGTGACTTCATCAATAATAATAATAATAAATAAATAAAAACTACTCGTGAACCAGGTATTCTCCTATCATTTACATTTTTTTTAAACAATTGGCAAATCAAAGAACTTCAGTCACAAACACTGTCCCAATTTTGTTAATCTTTATTTCTTATAAAATTAATATTACCAATGTTCATAGGAATTTCATATCAAATCAATGACACCCTTCTCCCGACCACCATCTGTTTCTGAGAAATATTTCGAACTCTTTATTTCTCTGCCCCCATTTTCTCTTTGGAAAATCCTGGACCGAGTTAGTTAGTTACAATCACTAAATGAATTATTTAATGTATCCATTTTGCCGATTTCGTTTTTGCATGAATGCTCGTGATTCTTTGATATGTCATCAAGGGTCACAAACACGTTTTCGAGAGATGTTGCAAAGCAAAGCTTAGAATCTCAAAACTTAACAACTGGACCGATTTAGACATTTTGAAAGCGTCATTAGCCAATCAGAATGCTCTATAATTATTATTTCTTAAATTTTGAGAAATATTTCATCAAAATACAATTTTATTGTCATTAATATGGTTGCAGAGAATGAATGGTTAATAAGAGGTTGCAGAAAATAATGGTTAATAAGGTTTAGTCGTGGCAATCCACTTTGATTAACAATATCTTATGACAACAGAAGCATACTGAAAGAATAGCTATGGTAATATAAGTAAAACTTGTACAATAATAATAGAGTCTTCTGATCGCTTAGCTGTATTTAAAAGAGATGAAATCGTCAAGTTAGCGGTGAAAATGTGTAGTCATTCCAGTATCGAGTCTGAGAGCAGCAACAAAGTTTTATTTTGCAAATAGTCCTGAAATATAGAGGGGGGGGGATCGAAGATTATTAATGACGTATGGAGAAGTCATGGGATATTCATATGAAGGAAAAATTTTTGAAATCAGCTCAGTGATTGGAGTTGGCGAACTACGTCGCAGGTCTTTCTCTCAATAATGGGGGTACTCGATATCTTCCAAGAATGGAGATCAATGGAATGCAGGCAATAATTGATGATTTGTCTAGGACTCATAAGGTTTCAAGTGAAATAAATTTTTTTGAAATCGGTTCAATGGTTGGCAAACTCTGCCGCAAGATTTTGCGATAGAAAATACACTATAAAACTTGGATTCTTGAACTACGATGAACATCTTTGTGAATAATCGATCATCGGATCTAATCACTAATTGAATAGCATAATCTTGAGTCACGTTGTGTTTTGATTGAGCAGCAACTTCAACTTTCTTGAGTCCACGCGTGTCCAGGCTTCTGCCATTATGTATCTCCTTTCGGAAGCCACTTTGATTTGAATTAAACCAAGTGGCTAGATTACTTTTGCACTTGGACATAGTATTTCAACTGTGAAACGGACGATCGATTTTGATTCTTTGAGCTGTATTCTCTGTAGTAATCCTCCCAACGAAAGTCTTGATTTTTAGTGAACACAATGTTTCACCAATTTCTGTTCCCAAGCGAGAGATGCCGTGAAATCCATAACTTTTAGCACAGTACTGCATTCCAAAGCCCAAATACGTAAATATTCTTCATAGATGGGATAACGTTGTTCACGAGATTGGAGGAACTTCACCAAAAGTTCGTTTTTCGCCAAACTTTGCGACTTTTCTTAAAATGTCGCCAGATTTTAAGACCTTATGTCTCGATAATGGGGAGACGAGGGCAAATAATTTATGCCTAAAAAAATCATGTTTCACTATACTCTTTCGATTGCTATTTAATTTTTTTTCATAATTACACTATTCGTATAGTGTTATAGTCGTATAGTTCCCAAGTTAACAAGTTTCTATTGCAAAAGAGTGTTGATTGTAGATGTCTGTTTTAATGCTAGGCAGATTTCAATTAGACAAGGGAATTGTAATAAAAATATAATATGATATATTTAAAAAAATCTTGCACATTTTTAACTGAAAAGAACATTGATTGGATGAATAAAATGTCGCTTTTTTTCTTATGTTTTAAGTAAAATTTGAATCAAGGGAAACATTGGAAACTCACCCATGTAAGCTTGCAAATTTATTGAGGCAAAGTCAAAAAATCTTGAAAACATAAAATCTTCTTATTTTGAATGTCCGATAAGATTTGAATCGGATGAAGCAACTCTAAGATCAACGCTGAGTCATCGATTGTTGACAAATTATAAAAGCGATGGTTGAAAGCAGAAACACTCCACTTTTCCTTGTGTCGCTTTTTTTAGCCAATAGATCAAATATGCAAGACATAATGTCAGGCATTTGATTAAATTTTAGCCATGTTGGTTATTTTACTAAATGTAATACAAATTGCAGGCTTGATAGACAATTGCTGAATCAGATGGCCGACTTATTTCGACTGCTTCTTATATGATAGTTGTATAGGCAGTTGCCTCCTCCTGCCCCTCCCTTTATTGTAGCCACTACTAGTAATCAAATTTGTAACAAATTCCAATCCTTTTAGCCTATCACAGAATATTGGTCAATACTACTCAGTGGGAAAAAAGGCGCGCAGAAGTAAATTTGGTACATCGTTAAACATATTGCAAAATGGTTTCACTGCTTTCACTCATCCACATCTGTTAATGACGGAGCTTCTTTTTGCGCTCCTTGTTTGTTTTTGATGTTTTTCTTCTCAGTACAAAATATTTATTTTGTTCTATTTAGTCTTGGTCAATCTACAACAAGATTTCTTAGTTTACTTTTTTATTTCCTGGTGAAAGTAGGATTTTATCATTGCAAGTTAATATCAGTTTAAAGTTTTACGAAGTACTAGGGTTACCGTCGACTTCGGGTAACCGTCAACTGTTACTTCTGCTTCACTCCCACTCCCAAGTGATACTTCAATTCTATTTTAATGTCTAATTCGTCCTTGAATATGATTTTAAATTTCAGTGTTTTTTTGTTTTTTTTTGCAATTCCTTTATAATTCTTCAAGTAATATGGAGCCTAGCGCAGCATGACCAAAACTAATTTTGAAGCCAATGATCATAGACTGACTACTCCGACCCTTCCGAAAGGCACATGGAAAAACTTGAATGGCATGACCGCAGCGACAGCAACACTGGCGGGAACTGTGGTTGATTCCTACAGGCCATCACCAACCACGGTGCAACCCTTCTCTAAGGAAGTAGGTCCCCTTTTTGATGGGAGGTAGCCACTCCTCACTCTTTCGTGGCGAAACCAACCCCCACACCAGAAGCTTCTCATCCTAAATTATAAGGTGTCCCCCTCCCGAGGGACTTGGAGCCAATACCACTAATAATAATAATAAACCAACCAACCTGAATACTTGTCGATGATTTGTTAACATCGTATATATGAAAGGCCGAATACATGAAATTGCTGTCGGATAAAACCGCAATTTTTCCATTTTCATATCTGTTAATCTATAAGTTGAAATGATAATCTATATTTGTTAATCATGGCCATTAGTGAGAATATGTATTCAAATGAAATTTTTGAAGAAATTTATAACCATTTTCACTTTTTTCCAGAGAGATCCAACCATTTTATTATTATTTTTACTTTTTATATGCTACTTATCAAATATTTCTTAAGTTCCTACTTTGTTATAATGTGCACACTGTGCTAATCATCCATTTAGGAGCAATTTTGATTTTTCTTATGCAAGGCGTTGAATCCATTAAAAAGTTCCATAAGGAAATTCTGATGACTTTTTCAGATTTCACTGATAACTTGAAACATTTTTTTGGAACTGTGCCTGTCTGCCTCTGCTTATCTGAATATAATTGAAAATATCTTTCAGCTAGAAGAATGAAATGCGCAGAGCAGTATTTTTAAAAATGAAAATCGTAGTTTTGATCTGACTTTGAATTCAACCAAAGAAAGAAAAGTTGAAAAAGACTTTGAATTCGACCGGTTTCACAAATTCCTTCTCGGTTCTTTTCTCTATGCAATACAATAAAACGTAAAAGTCACATTTTGTGGAAGTATATGTAAAAGCCATGGAGAAAACAATCGCAACCTTTTAGCAAAATGAAAATTATTGTATTCTTTGATTCAAAAACATTCCATCTATTACATATGATTTTTTGGGACATTCTTGCAGTCAACTGATTATTGCTGGCATGATTGGATAAAAAAAAATAGTTTAACTTGACGACTATAAGAATTATTCAAATGATCGAGACGTATGAAAGAAAGATATTTAAAGTAATAAATAAATTTTTGTTGACAATAATGATGTACTGACACAATAATCGTAATCCAATAGCTAATTTCTAAATCATTAAATATTGTTTTATTCTTGCATGTGCTTTCAACTGAAAAAAACACACCTTAAATGACATAAAGAGGTATTATATTTTATTTTGTTAAAATCAATAAGTGTAACACAGAAAAAATGACGGAATTTGAAATTTATAAAGTCCTTTGTTCCAGTTAGACAAAATACAGTTAGACTAGTTAAAATATTCTTGACACGCTAATATGATCAACAAAAAAAGGTTCTATTCTGTTACGATTAAAATTCACCTCGTAATAAAACTACATCACTGTTTCAGGCATTTTAATTTCAGCGATCTAAAGAACATTCTTAATTGGCTGCAAATTTACATTATGTATTGGGTCGCCCTCTTGATTCACTTGCTATAATGACTGTTTCGAAAAGAATTTTAATAATAAATTATTTCCTTAGACGAGATTTAATTTGTCTATTTCTTGTCAGTTATAATATTACATTCATTTCAAGGCATTCAGAAATATTTCCTAATCGTTATTAATTAATTAATTTTACCATTCTAAGCTGATTTTGTGAAATAAAAACATCAAAATTCTGATTGGCTAGTTCATTAATGATATCAGGATTGGCACAAACA
>JAPMOR010099868.1:105891-120610 GCA_026543865.1 Argiope aurantia
GGAAGATCTTGAATTTGGAAGAAAAATATTTCATTGCATCAGCAGTATTTTTCGTATTTCAGAAATTAAAATTGAATTTAAAATAAGTAGTAAATATTAAATAACTACTAAAATTAGAATAAAAATGTTTCCGTTAAAAGGAATCCAATTCACATTATTTTTAATTGAGAAAATCTTCATGTGTGGAGATTTAGAGACAAATAGCAGTGATTATTTAATATTACAAAATCCTTGTAGCTCTTTCAACAGGGAATATTTGATGTGAAATATGAAAGAATACTTTAATTGGATCCATTTTTTTCAATGATGTTTTATCTCCTTCTAAATATGGAGTTTTTTTTTAGTTTTTTTTCATTTGAACCATTCATTGTTTACTTGGAAGGCTTTGTTTCTCTATGAGATTTGTCAAGAATGTGCTTCAGACGAGTGTGGCTCCACGCACGAATAATTTCAGACACCTTGACCCTTTGAGTTTGACAATATTAATGAATAGAAAGATTCTTGTAGATGGTCCCGCGATATCCAGATTTAAATGCATTTCATCGCTTCTTTAGAGATGACTCGAAAATTAAAGTCCGTGAAAGAGAATCCAAGCAGAGAGGAGATTTGATCAATGCATTATCGTGGAATGTTCATCTGTCGTACCAACGACGTGCAAGAATTCATTTCGGAGGTTTTGAAAATTCGTTTTCAAGCAACTATTACGGTAAAATGATTTTTTATGACACACTTATAAAATTGTTTATTATAATCGTATTTTAAATAATATTACATTATGCAGAGAAAAAAAACATTTTTTTTTTCTCATCCTATTGTTTATTCCACAAATTGGGTTTTTTCCTCCTCTCCTATTTTTTGCATACAAACCTGAACAACTATTTCAATCTTTTCTCTCGAATATTCCATCTAATAAGAAGTTGCGATCCCCATCTGAATATCATCCAAATATTTTTAAATGATATAATTTTTTCGTTGAAACAAATTTGCAAGCGGCTCTCATTTACTAAAAACAGTTCTAAGTCGGATGGAACTCTTTTCATTGGGCTCTTCTCACTGCGAATGATAGAACCGGCTGATGGCACAAAATTTTAGATTTCGCAATTTTTTTCAGCATTGGGTTGATTTGTCCAAATATAACATTTTATTACATTTAAAATATTTTTCTGTTTAGACAAAAATATTTATCTCTAACGATTTAAAAATTAGCCAATGGGATCTAGTTAGAGCATACACCTTGTTTATTTTTATAATGGAGGACATTTTGCAAGTTATGGATTTATTTCCAAGTGACATCTTTCAATTAACTTATAATTTTAATATTTCTCTTTAAATTTATTTTCTATCGAATGAGCTGAGAGAATGCGGGGAACGGAAGTTTTTTCTTATTTTTTATTTGAGCATTGCAGTAAATAATGCTGAAAATAAAGTTCCTGTGAATGACAACTCCACAACTTTAGAGTAGCTGGATAGCGGAATGCATCATTTCAAATATTGTATGGATTGCTGTTTGTAGTACATCAGTGAAACGAAGGAACTCCGCGCCAACAGGAACTGTGCATCTTGTAGAATGGAAAAGGACGCCGCACATCGAGAGTTGGAGCGCGGTTGTGTTATATGCGCAACTGTAGGTAGCGTTTCTCCGTGCCATCAGATGAATTTTACAGATTTTTAGTAGTATAAATATATTTGCCGATGCGCTAATTTTATTGTTATTTTGAACAGGAAAGTCCACAATCCATTATAAAAAGTAATTAGAATGAATCAATGCGGATGTACTCAGATACTGAAAATAAATTATCTTTTATATTTAAAAAAAATGAGTGCCAAACTAGTGAAACAAAATTGAAAATTTCAGATCTGACGACGAGTGCATCCCCCGCAACCACGAGTGCACGAACCACCGCCACAAGTGCTGCAGGAGCAAATTTTTCAAGGACAAGTGCAAATGCTTCTACGTGGAGGGCAACGACACCGAGACCGAGGTGGAGCTCTGCACGTGCCAGCAAGAATGGTACCTCGGCATGACGGAGAAGATCTATGACCAAGCTTCCAATCTGTTCAAGAAATGGTTCGGTTGACTGAAAATTCTCCTGATTTGCTGAGAAATAAAGCAGTTACCAAAATGCCTTTTCATTCTTATTTTTATGAAAATAAAGATTCTTGCCCTGAAATTACATTTATGAGCTTTGCTTCCAGTTATTTTGTCACGAAATTTATATGTTTACTCTAGAGCAAGAAAATGAATTTCTCTTCTATCCTTGCTTTCTCACATCCTTCGATTCAAGCATTTAGTTTCTCTACATATAAAACTTGATGAATACATCCGATACGGACAGGGTGGCGGAAAGTTTTGCAGTCCGGCGCAAATGCCCTCCAATGAAAACAGAAGCATCTCACATTCTCTGTGAAGCAAATGAGAATGAGGCGGGGATTTCGCCTTCCCACTGCCACATCTTTAATGGTCGAATTTCTACTCTCAGGAGATGAGAAGGCGAATTTCATGGAAAAGCCGTTTCCAAGTCTGGATATAAATTTTTATAGGGTATTTGAGATTTCTACTTACCATCATCTAATGATTAAAGAGAAGAACTGAATTGTAATTCATCGGAACGCTAATGAATAATTTTGGAAAACAATGTATTCTATTTTTTTTTAAATTTTCTGTTTTAGAAATTCGGTTAAAAGCCAAAAGAGTAAAAACGTCAATTTTTAATAAAGGAAAATAAATTTAGTTCTTTTTATCTATTCATAAATACTAGAAAATAAATAATACCTTAATGAACCATTTGTTCATGATATTTCCAGTTCCTTGGTCATTAAATAAATATATCTCACTAAAACTGTGACAAAATTGAACGCGAGTTCTTTTTTGAATAACTGCGATAAAATATTTTGAAAAATGTTCCACAACAAAAGGCAGAGAAAGAATTGGAAGAAAAGACACAGATTAAAAGTACTGGAAATTTATGATAAAATGTCAAGAATGATTCATTAGATTAGCGTTCAGTTTTGAAACTAAGCGACAGTGATTGGGAAAGAAATTCGAGCATTTAAGCCGTGCCAAGAATAATAATATTCAACAACAAAGCCATTTTCCAAACTTCTGTAACACATTATTAAGAAAATCTACCCGTGACAACGACAGGCTGTTCTGCTCCGAAGCGATCAAGCCTCACTCTAGAACTTTCGCTCTCCAAGTCGTGCTGTCATCGAGTATCCTGACTATTTTGCAATTTAACTTTAAATCCTTGCATGTAAATCGCCTATGACATCGTACACATAATTTAAGATATTCTATTCTGTTTATTGAATACTTGGTGAAAATATCTGAACATTTTATTGATGTCCTAAGAGATTTGAATGTTTTATAATGGCAATCCTACCCATAAAAAAGAAAGCGACAACCATTTACATAGGACAATTTTTAGGCCATCAGGTGCATTCGAACTATTTATCTAACATGGTAATAGTAATTCTAAATGCTTCCGATGAAAATGGAAATAAAATGAGGAATTGAAAGTAAAAAATTATGCAATATGAGTGAAAGTTCCTTTTTGTTCAAGTTCCTGCAGGAAGTCCTGCAACTTTTTTCGCGATTTCTAAACAGGAAAATATTTATCTTCCTATTTCATGATATAATGCTGTGAAGAAGGAAGAAATGTTTAAAATAAACTGAAAGTTCATTCATAAGTTTAACTGAGAAAATATTTAACATGTCCACAAAGAAAACCCAGCTTTAAAAGAAAGGAGGAATTGCTAAGAGCTCCATCAAAATATCAAAACAAAATTTACAGTCTGTTTTCCATCCATGAAACGTTTCGTTTTAGGGATCGTACGTAAGACTCGGACTGAATTCCTTTATTATGTTTAATTATTTCAAATCGCATACTATTCAAACTGGATTTCGATTTTTGTAGAAAAAATAAATGTGGTCCTGAGGGATGACAGAAACCTATTTTTGGCTAAATATTAAATGGCACTGCCGTAACTCAAATTATTATGCTAAAACTTTTTCAATAAGATGGATCAAAAACTCAATCCCCAACTCAGCTGAGAGTCGATATTAGTTCTATTTCATTTAATGTACTTCCTATTTCTTTAAAATAAAAAAGTAATTTTTATCCTTAAAATTGAAAGATTTCTTACAATTTCCTTGGGAAATTTTCCATATGCTCTGAATCGAAAACCATCCCTGCGACCACCATTTTTAACATTGTGGATATTAAAACTGCATTTTAATATAATTAGGCAGAATTTTTAAAGAGGCTCTGGAAACCAAAATTGAAATCCCCGCCAGAGAGACAAACTGTAGAAAATAAACTAAAGTAAGCTTAGAAAAATACGAAGAATCTAACAAAGAAGATGTGACTTCTGAGTTTAATAGGAACTCAGCGCCAAAACAGCTGGAGATGAAACGGAATTCGATGAAAAGCGTTTAAAAACGTCATTGAGACACTTTCGTCGGAGCCACGGATATTTCGAAAGAGAACCTCGTATATATCCTATTTAAACTGCAACCACATTCTACTGTTACAAGGCATATGCGATAGCACCGCCTTGACCTTAACTGAAAAAGCACAACCGACAGCCTTAGGTATCATTTGGAAAATAATCATGCTGTCGAAAATTCAGAGCTGAATTCAGAGCTCAGAGAGATTCCCATGCACACGAAACCAAAGTATACGAAGTCAGGCTTCTTAAACGCCAGAGTCAGCACTGTGATGTTAACAATCTAACTCCTCCCGAAGTGTTTGGAAGCTTGTGGGTTTATGTACTAGCCACAAGTTGTTATTTGCCATTGAGATTCGTGGTGGCTTTTCAAAGTCTGAAACTACTGGCGGAGGGAACATTTTTTTGATATTGTCAATTTCGATAACAATTGCCGCAATGGCTTAATGTTTGTACTCGTGCGAGTCGGATTTCTAATTTAATTATTCAAAATTGTGAATTCGTATTTCGATTTCCATAATTTTGCATATCGAAAGTATTATCTCTTGTCTCGGACCGGTCGGGAGAGACTCCTCGCAGGATAGGATGCTGTTGCTCGTTTCCCCCATACTCTTCAGACTATACATATATAAGCGATATTCCTTCGGCACCGTTCCCGTCTCTAAGCAAATTTTACTGATGTCACGGCAGTCACGACAAAACATTTCGATCCACGATCAACCATTGAGATATTTCAAAACCGCATATCCCAGTTAAAACTCTAGTTCAATGACTGGAGAATCAAAATTAATTCCGATACTATGGTTACCTCATTTTCACAAATAAAGGGAAAGAAAACGGAATATATCTCATGACACCAAGTCAAAATATTTGACCAATTCTTACCCTGAACCAGTGAACAAAATCATGAGGAGGTTTGTTGTGATGCTTTAAATTATCCCTTGGTAACCTTCTCGAAGTTTCCTTACAAACCCATCATTTGATCCACCTTTCTGTGTGGCTGCATCCGATATGCACGGCCATTTCAGAATGCGCCAGCAGAGCATTCAAGGCAAAGGAATTCGGTCTTATCCAGAATGCTGGTAACAACAAAAACTGATGACGCTGAACTGCGTATGACGGAAGGAAATACTTCAGTAGATATTCTAAAATAAATGCATTCACTGAACCATTCATAAATCAACTGCAAATGGTTGTGGTATCTGCGCATGTCATTATGTTGCGAGAAACAATATATAAAGACTTTTTATATGAACTGTACAGTAATTTAACCGGGCCCAGCTTTTCCTTGCTTTGAACACGGAGAGTATCATGTTTCGTTTTGAGCGCAGTCTGTTCGCTCAGTAATAAAAAATTAAAAGTGCTCACAACAAATGCTTTATTTTAACGTGCCGGTGTAAGTCTTGCACCACAATCTTAATATTTGTTTTGAGCCAATCACAGATAAATTGACAAAGCACTTTCAGAGTTTTAACGAATTTCTCTAAGATCCCATTACTCCAAGTTCTCAGAAATAACTTGCACAATTTTGAACCTTTTGTTCGATTATTTTGCCTCAGTTAAAACAAGTCGTCATGTTAGTTAATGGATGGTAATTCAAAACTGAGTGAACTTATTTAAATCTTCCAAAATTGTTTCCACCACACTCCATAACAACGCTATTTTATTCATCATCAAATATCTGCAGTACTCGAGGAATAATGGGAACACTTTTAATGCTGCCAATTGTATTCCCTGGATATTCATTTATTAGACAACTCGATTTCTGTTTAAAAATAATCTAGAATCGTAATTTCAGTAAATAAAATTATTTAACTTAGAGGCGCAAATTATTTTACATTGGCAAGAAAAATTAGTATAGTAAACTATTGTCATTATGCTTTTTGAAGTCTCCGAATTCTAAACTAATTCCGAACTAATAATTAATTGACAGTTTTTATCCGTCAGAAACAAGAACACGCAGGCCCCAAGTACAGTCCGTTCATTTGAATCTGTTTTTAAATATGAATAATTCCTTTAAAAATGGGGTAATAGGGTAAAAAAATCCACCCCCCCCCAGTACCGGATAAAGTTGTCTTACTCTACACGAAATACAGGCAACAAAACATAGACGGAGCACAAAGTAGCAAGAAACAAAGCATGCAGTCAGAGATGCTTTTTGTTGTCTCCGAATTCTAAACTAATTCCGAACTAATAATTAATTGATAGTTTATATCCGTCAGAAACAAGAACACGCAGGCCCCAAGTACAGTCCGTTCATTTGAATCTGTTTTTAAATATGAATAATTCCTTTAAAAATGGGGTAATAGGGTAGAAAAATCCACCCCCACAGTACCGGATAAAGTTGTCTTACTCTACACGAAATACAGGCAACAAAACATAGACGGAGCACAAAGTAGCAAGAAACAAAGCATGCAGTCAGAGATTGGTTAGATAACCGCTCTGAGAGATCTTGCAGGAGATCAACATTGCAAAGAGATTTTTCGCTCACCTTTGGACTCGACTACTGCCTCCCTCTCGTCTCTGCCCTCGGGACAGGGATCGAATATTCTAAAATAAACACTAGAAATTAGTTCCTTCAAAATCGACACATAATAAAATTTAATTTTGAAACGGCACGAGAAAGCTATATTGAGGACAAGAAAAATATTGTCTTAACGAATATATATAAAAAAAAGATTCTATAAATGGGGAAATTTACGAAGTATTGAAAGAGTCCCAGAATTTTAAAAAAAAACCGCCATTATTTTTCTTATTGTGCTGTTATTAAAAATGGTTAGCTAAACCACTAAGATAAAACCAGTATTCGATACTTGGGCGCAAAAAAGTGGAAAGCCATTTTTAAATCAATATTTGTTTACACGCTCTAGTTTAAACCATTTTTTATCTGGCATTCAAGATAAATTTAGTATGTTCCCAATCAGCGAAAATGCTTTTCTCCATATGAGAGAGATTATCATTTTTTTTTATTATCTTAGTAAACGAAGGAGATGTTTATAGCCTCTCTCGGGTTGTATCCTGGATGTCTTTTAGTTCATTTATTTTAAGAGCATCAATTGAAAATCTCTTTGATAAGTCCCTTCAAAAATTTTTAAGCTGGCGCAGAAATGAAGGTATTCTTTATAATAAGGCCATAACTATTCTTAGAACTCTGAATAATGTTGATGAAGAAAATCATTTTATTGAAACAGTGCAAAAGGAAAGTCAAGAACTTGCTTCAGTTTCCGAGAGTGAGAAAGTCGTTCTCAGTGTGAATGTGTGTATAAATTTTCTGGTGCACCTTGGGTTTTAAATATATTGCATGATATTGATAAAGATTCTTTCAAGCATAACATCAGCATAAAAACTCTAACTCGTGAAGATAAAGTTACTAAAAGATTAATTTTGCCTCTCGAAGAGCAAATATTTCATCCCGTGGGGATGTTGAACCCAGCCGCAATTGTTACCCGAACTTCTGTTACAGGAAATGCAAAATTGTTTGGGATGAAAGGAGTTATTTTCTTGAATAGTTTTGTTAAGGGCTGATTGATGTATCCTTATTGAATAAAGTAAAATTCCTTCGTTATATGGTAATTTTAGAAGCTTTCGAATGTCACGTTTTTTTAGATCCCAGGAAAAAAAGGAAACGTTGCCTATATTTTTGTACGATTTATCGATTGAGATGAAGTAAGAATTACTCTTATTTCACCTTAACCTAAAATTTCATCTTTAAAAATTTTCAGCATGTCATGCTTCGAATTGATGGCATGATGCATTCGAGCAAGATCGGACAATTCTCTTCACTTACCAGATATGAAAAATCCTGTTCTGAATTGACTCTTTTGTTCTTTGGTCAATCGGAGGTTACGAGCAGGATGAAAGAAATCAGGCAGTTGTCTAGATCTCAGTTATGTCATCATGCTCGGGGAAATATTAATCCGGTAGAGGCGTTACCACGACGTTGCTCTGCTGAAATACGAATGGTTGAATGACTCCCGATGCTCCCTAAGTAAATGATATTACCGATATAGATACAGAAGTCAAATGAAGTAATGCACATTTGTCAGAAGAAAAAAAACTTCTGATATGCCATAAAGTTTTCTGGTTATAAGATTATAAATGCTGTTACAAGGATTTTACTTTTATAACTTATAGCAAGAAAATTCTGTTTTTTGATATTCAAAATATTATCTACCAATATTGAAAATTCAGAAATTGTACTGATACACTATATTCAAAACCAATATTTTGCTAAAGTAAATTCGTTATATTAAACTGATGTTTTTGAAGGGATTTGTGCACGGGAGGAAAACATTCATAGAATTTTGTGAGAATTCACTTCTACCACAGTTTCCTGGTTTCAGTTCAGTTTAGTTATATTAACGTCCCGTTTTAAACCACACTAGGGCTATTTAGGGATGAACCTCGTAATTTTGAACCACGGTCAGCTGACGAGGACGACACTTTAGCTATCACCTCCCCCCCTCTCCACACCACGCCACAACAGCGGGAGGACGTTTGGCCCTGACGGATTTAACGTGCAACAGACCCCCTTGCACGACGGTTCTTCGGTGGAATCGAGTCTAGAACCTGAAACCCTACGGCTCACGGGCCGAGACCTTACCACCAGGCCATCATGGACCCACAGTTCCCTGGAGGAGGGCTATTGGAAGACGTTCGACCTTAAAATCGATCCTATTCTTCGAAGATCTTGAGACTGTATTGTGTAATTGCGAAATCTTTTTAATCTTTAATTTTTATATTCAGTACTAATGATATGAATATTGCAGAAACTTCAGCTCTGATAGAAAAAAAAATAAGGTAATAACTACAAGAATTAACTTAAGTACATTTTTCACAGAATGAGTAAATTTCTGACTTTCCTTTGAAACAGATTAAAAATGCGCGCTTTGACAAGAGAAAAAAAAAAGATAAATTAAATTAAATTATTTGTGGTATTCAGGTATTCAGAGTACTTCATAAAATTTTACCACAAAATATATTTTAAATTTCAGACGGAAATAAAACTAAGAGTTCTAGTGAAATTTCAATGGAAATTTTATTAACTTTGAAATTATAAGCAATTTTTAGATAGTATTAGTGAAAATTTTTAGCTGCATAAACATCTATATCAAATTTTAATGAATGTATTTTAAGTATTTTTACACTATTATAACTGATATATTTGGCTTTTAAGTATAATTTAAGAATTTTTTTTTCTTTTTCCAAATTTGTAAAAAAAAAAAATGTTAAGGGACAAGAGGATCTAAAATCTTTGATCCGCCCGACTGGTCGGGCCACTCTCTCCTCTTTTCCCTATCCGCAAGGATAATTCTGTTGGAAATTAATTCTTAATCCCTTTCCCCTACCCTTTACCAACCTAAGATAAGGTTATGATTTTTTTTTTAGAAACTTTACGCACTGCGACAAAATTTCTCGCATTAGATTCATTTCATCAACTAATTATGCATTATTTTTGTTTTAAAATATTTTAAATGTTTTTAAGGATTTGGAATTTTTTCGGAATGAAATTTTAAGTGACATTTCATTCCGAAAAAATTTAGTTTTTTCATTTTATTTCCTCAACTAATTGCGAATTATTATTATTGTTGTTGTTGTTATTTCTGCATACATTTTTAATCTGATTTAATGGTAAATTTTAAAATGTGGTTCATTTTTTCGCTCTCTTTTATGAAACACTTACCTAGATAAATTCTCAAAGAAAATCTGTTTTCTATATGAAATCAGCTTTGTGAGAGTTTTTTTCTTTTAATTGGTTAACTTGTACTGACCTTTTTGAAATTCTTTCTTTGACAAAAGAAACATCAGCCTATTTCGTCAATAAAATATAAGGGGAAATCTATTAAAATAATTTTTATGCATGAATAAGATCTTCTTAAATAATGAAAGTGAACTCGAAATTTGTTTTCTATTGATTTTAGAGACAGCAAAAAGCAAAACTAATTTTAAGTTGACAACTACAGGTAAAAAGTTGCTCTAAATGAGAAAAATATTCCTTTGAGCTTTTATCGAGCTCGGATTATTTTCTAAAGATCTATTCTTTTTTAAGTTTGCTGGTTTCGAATAATTTTTTCTTACATGATTATTAGCATTCTATTTTTTGGAAGGTAAATTTTCCAATAACAAAATCGAAGGGAACATATTTCGCCAATAAAATATAAGTGCAAGCATATTAAAGCTTCTTGCGTATTAATAAATATTTCTTGAAAATAAAGTTTGTTGAAATTATTTAGAATTTCGAATGCTTATTTTATACGTGGACGTACATTTTAAGCAAATCGCTAATGGTTTTTGTTAGAGTAACGGCAAACACGCTGCATGTTAACCCGTGTCCAGAATTTGCATTTGTATTTCTTACATTCACTGATTATTTTGTATTCAAATGTTAATATGACGCCAAAAATGCAAACATGTCTGATCGAACCCGATTACCCGGCGTTCATAATATTAGATTCATCAGATCGACAGAAATGCTATTTTATATGGCATTGTTGCCAAATATCAAAGCAAGCGGTGAATTGCTCATTTTATTACTTTTACTTTCAAAGACTTTTTTTCAAATAAAATCTATGGCTGTGCTTCATGACACAGGTACAGTGCTCTCTCTCTGTTTCTAATAATATATGCTTATGGATTGACCCTGCAGCTTCCTGTTTTATGACCTTCAATACACGTGCACTTTTTCAACCGATTTCAGCGGATGCTTTTTTAAAATAATTCAATTATTTCTTTGAGAGTGGTCCCTAAGACGGTTTAGCAGATGGCTCTAAAACTTGGGCCCCTAAATATCATCTAGTTTACTGATCCTATTATGAAGCAGAAAGTGATTTTAGTGATAAGAGATAATTGTACAGAAGAGATTTTCGATGAAAGCTCGCATTCAACTGATTCTCATATGTGTGTTCAAACATAATTCATTTTTCTAGCGATAATATATTTTGAAAAATTTATAAAATATATTAATATACCAAGAAATATATATACAGAATTTATAGGTTGATTTTTATACTAGTTCTTAACCTGTATGTTTAAAATGCCCTAGAAAACTGTGGTATGAAAAAAGGCCCAATTTTACCCATTGTCAATGTTTTTATTTTTCATATAATTCTCGAATTTTACGTCATATTGTCTTCTATATACCTTCATATACTGTAAAAATAAATATGATTTAAAAAGTAAAAAGTAATCTGTTTTTTCAAGAATATTATTTATTGTAACATGTAATTTGAGAAGAAAATGTATGTTCCAACGCATTTACTTTTTTCAATGATAATATATTTTGAAAAATTTCTAAAACATATCTATATATCAAGAAAAATATCTGCAAGATATATTGGCAGTTTTTCATACTAATACATTCATTAGAAAATTTAATTTGAGTGTAAATGAAATGCGGTCTCGTAGACCGCACCCCTCCCCCTTCCAGTTAAGGGTTAATGTAGTGTTGGGAACAAACAAAAGGGCACCAAGCATAACAAACAAAAGAACTCATCAAATGATACAAAACATTGTGTTGTGTGCAAGTAGAAACTTCCCAGGATTCTTTTTATAGGCAAGCTCAAGTGTTGATGAAAGACGGACAGAATCACCGTTCGAGTAAAGGAAACACATTTCTTTACTCGCTGTGATTCTAAGTAAAAAACAAAATCAATGTCTAAATTAAACCTTTAGGGTCTACCACATACAACAAGGTAATAAAATACATAAAAAAATTATTCCATATAAACTAAAAATTAATCCTGACAGTATTTTAAAATCAATTTAACTCCTTCCCTTGCATCAAGAAACTCATTTTTGTTTAGATTTCAATTAAACTCAATTCGAGAAATTCTCATTCAATTTATTAGACAATTGCGACAAAAGATGCATATCCTGAGAAAAATGACAGTACATTAATCGTACAATATACAGCATTACATACATAAACCTCCAATATGCAGTTTAAACATTAAATGTGAAGTACCCTTAAACACTTAAAAAAAGGGTAATAACAATATTGATATAAAGGGATTTACCCCGCAAGAAATAAAATTTGATACTATCGGAATCTTAACTTTAACTTCTTACTATAAATAAAAAAATTAATTAATTTTTTACATTATAGTATTTATAGATTTAAAGTGGCCACAAAAAATGAAACCTAATTGAAATGTAGAATTTCTTAGCACAGATTGCTGCTAATGTAAATTTTTAATCATCTAAACCCTCAGATTCTCTTACAGTTCTACTAAATTATACTCAAGATATTGATATCATTAACACATCAGCAAACTGGATATTTAGGCATATTATTTATGCTTCTAATATGCATAAATACATTTGTGAAAAAAGATGCACCATTCAAATGATTAGGACTTAAAAGCTTATTTCATCTAAAACTTATGAAATCTTGTTAAATTCTTTTAAATGCTGCAATTAATTTATTTTAGTAAAAATAACGCTTAAATGATAAAAATAATGAATAACGTTGAAGCTGGAGGCATTATAAATAAATCTAATCTGCGCATGTGAAGAGAGCTTCTGGGTTAAAATTAGAAAACTGATCGCACTGGATGATTCGTGGAATTGAATTCCGTCACCTCGAATTTCAACAAATGGCTGATTTAACTATTCCGAAATAATAATGCGTCTATAAAAAATAATAAAAACAGACGATTAATCTGAATTTGACGTCATCATCATATTAAATAATAATAATAATAATTAGACTGTACAGACAATACGGATCTTATATCTCCTAACAAGCACAACATCATCCAACTACTGAACATGGATTCTATTCTTATTCGGTCCAAAGAATGATGGAAGCTAGAAATATTTGGATATTTCTGGTGATGAACTAATTCAGGAAATGACTGGCATGTACAACTTTCTGAATGAGCAAGTCCGGCCGCAAAACATGATCGTCTTTTTCAGCGGCTCAAGGAAGTGCTAAAATAGCAAGAGCACGACTTTTCGGGCCTGCCTCTCAATAGATCAGGTCTTCCACTCGTAGATGATTTCACAACCCTCCTTCAAAGGAGTCACATTAGTTCAGCATCAATTGCTGTTTTTCTAGGAATAGGGGAAAGAATTTTCTTATATGTCAAAAATCCTTTTTAGCTTCAGCTTCTCTTTCGACATCAAAATCTTCCGTGTCACCAAAAAAAAAAGCATAATAATTCTATTTTAAGTCAGGAGAAATCAAATCACTCTTTCATGCGCCTGGAAAAAGACTATCATCCTCTTCCTGCAAGTGCAAGTGTGTTGACAAGCTTACAAAAATTTAAATTTCGCCAACCAGCCAAGTGTATGTTGACACTCACTAGTCAAACAAAATGAATGAAAGGGGAGTTGGAAGAAGAGATCAAAAAGTTACTAGAAAAAAAATTGTCTCCATCCAATCACAACTTATCGATTCAAAGCCCTCTCTGATTGCAGGTGACAGAGTTCAAATTATAACTACGAAAAAAAAAAAAAAAAACCCGAACACCTTCTAAATAACGGGGATTCGAATGAACGAGTGTTAAGAGGAAGCACATGTTGACCGTAGTGAGTGTACAGAAGCAAGACTGACCCATTTTAGACACCAAGGGGTGAAGATGAAAAGGGAAGAATTTTTCACAGCTGCAGTTGGGTCTTGAAAATGGAGATTGAACGAAGCAACCATCTTATTTACAGGTCTTTTATCTTTTAAAAGTTTAAAAGACGATACACATAAAAAGGATTCGCAAGTGAGATTTTGATTACAAAAAATAAAATGCATGAATAAAATACCAAATAAGGACTAAATAACTGAAATATAATAAAAATGGTTTTTGTCACATAAAAATGAGTTTCCATTATACTTCGTCACCGCAACCTTAACGATCATTCAATAAAATATTTTCACTCAACCAATAGTTTCAATCTTTAAGGATCCCATTTCTTTTTGAAACTTTAAATTTTTAAAGATACAACTTCAACGTTTCACTTCTTAACGATATTTTAACAAATGGAAGCATTGGCTTCATTTTATCTATCCTCAAGTTTTAATTCAACATGCAACAAATCTATGAATTTTTTCCCCATTCATATCTGGCATAAAAGAACATCTTAATGATTACTTTAACTCTTCAGTTATTTCATATGTTTAACAGTTTTTCCATATTGACATACTTTTTCAATTATTTGCTCGTTTTAGTTCGAACATTAAAACGTGTTATCACTGAATATTACAAAATGATGATTGCATCCACTCAGTCATGGAAACCGAGAAGACAGACTAAAATTTTCTTTAAACTGTAGTGGA